>SNQJ01S0029881.1:83601-96117 GCA_010110895.2 Picea sitchensis
CTCTCGATTTGGGTTTCCACGTAAAACACTGGTGTACTATGTATGTGTGTGATTGTTTATTTCTTACTGCTCATTATTAGATAATAATTCTACATTGATATAACATTTGAAGAAAAAGGATTATAATTAAGCTATTATTGATTCACCCCCCCTCTCAGTAATCCAACATTGATCGAGTGTTCCATAAACTGTTGCACCTGACCTGGCATTGTGTCTATCACCTTTGCTAGTTCTTCAACCCATAATGAGTCTTTCTTGTTGTGCGATTTGACTATTTCACGCAAGTTGACAAAGTCATCAGGCATGCCAAACTTGGGGAGTTCAACATCCTTCATTGCCTTGTTGATCTTGATCTAGTGTTTCTCATACTTGGCCCATTTATTTTGAATTTCTCAGTGTGGTTCCCGAGACATTTTTTCCCAACACTCGGTTGATTTCTTTATGCAATCAAGACTTCTTTCGTTCAACACCCGAATGTCGAGTTCTTCTTGGTCTCGACCCTATTGGACTGCACCAATGTAGTCAAATCTTTCCACGACTTGTTATGCTTTCTGATACCACCACTCCATATATTTGCACGTCATAAGTGCCATGAGGGAGTCCTCCTAGAGCTCGGCTATCCTTGTACTGAATAAGTGTCGCTCGCCTATGAACTTTCTATAGGCCTCCTGGAATTCACTCCTGAGGTACACCACGACCTGTGTGGTGTCTTTATAGTATTTATCCAAGTGGCGCAAATGTTCTAGTTCCTTTAGGGCAGAGACCAACTCCTTTTCATCTCTTTTAGCTCTGTCCAGGGTGACATGTGTGATTTCCATCCTTGCACCGATGAGTTCAGACGTATTATCATGTTATGTGTCGATCAAATTCTCCTCTGTAGTGATGAGGATGGAGCGATCTAAAGTGATCCTCCTCTTCTTGGTGGTCCTCTGGATGATAGCCTTCCTTTTCCTATCATAATATATGGCATGTATGTCGGCTACTTCGTCCACGGGTTCGGGGATTTGCTGATCTCCCCAACTGAGTGTATTTCCTAGACTTTCGATGGTATATACTTGTTCAAGATTGGGTTCTTGAAATTCCTCATTGTGCTCTGAAGGCCGGGCTTCTGTCTTTCGTTCATCGAGGGTTTGAGTATCGATTGAAATAGAGGCATCAGGGATAGACTCAATACTTATTTGTTCATCAGTCATTGAGATGTTGATTTCCTGTCGTGGGTCTCCTTCCTTTGGCTCATCCTTCGGACTGTCTATTTGGGTCTCCGACGCATCAAATAGTTTAGTGTCTCGGACACCCTCAACTTCCTTTTATTTATGTGGGACCTCCTGAATTTGGGATTCGGGGACAGGAGAAGATGTCTTCTCACGTCCCTTTTCTTCTTCTATGTGCACAGGGGTCCCGAGAGATACTTCTGGGCTCTTTTCATCATCATATATATTTATGAGATCGCTTAAGGGGTTTCGTGCACCGGTCCTCTCTGATGCACCGACAGTCCCTGGCTGAGCTAAAATACTACTTGGGAATATCTAGCTTTCATCTAGGTTGTCAGAAAGGAGCATTGTCATCCTGGTGAGGTATGTATTATCGTACATCTTATCCATCATCTGCTATGTCTGTTCCATCATGAGTAACCCCCTCTCTTGTCCATCCTAAGCCATAGGGAAATTTCCTTCTTGTATTGGGGCTACCAAGGGAAACTCTGTTGTTTCGGTCGCTAATTGGGGGCATCTGCTGCTTTGACTGGTATCATCTCTTCTATTTTCCTGAGTGCTCCTTGAGCTAATTTTTCTATGATTGTCGTATGTTCATTCAGGCTCATGGATTTGAACTTGGTCATTCTGGGGTCGACCATCCTTTCCACCACTTCATCCCCATCCTAAGAGTTTTCCATGAAGACCTCATCTTAAAACCTGTCATGGGCGTATGGCCATCAGGACGATATTTGTGATGCATGCTTCAAGACTAGGCCCTTTGGGTCGTGCTTGCGAAAAAAACTAGTCTAGAATCGAAACTCCAATTAGCTCAGTCCTTCATGCTTATCTTGAGTGGTGTCTTTTACTAGGTAGAAACCTACATGGAATCCATAAGGTATGAATTCCCACTTCTTATCTTTTACCATAGTAGCATTGTAACTTTGCAAGATGGTATGGTAGTATATTTCCCCTACTACTAGTCGATCAGGAACATACATAGGTAAAAGGTGTGGTGCTTCGGTGGCTCTGAAATCCCTAATGTAGGTATCGTACTCATCCAGATACCAGTGGCCAACCTTTGATATCATATTTTTAGCTACAGCTGACAGTCTTGGACATTCTCTTTTGAAAAGAATAAAATGAATGCATGTGACGAATTGATCGCAGATGAGGGAGTATGTTTTTTTGTACCTATTCTCCCATAAAATGTCGAAGTAAACGTGGACCAGGAGCTCTGAGGCGTGCGAGCTCAAGTTCATTCCAGCAAAGACATTCTTGGTGCAAATGACCTCCAATAAATAAGAATCCATGTACAAAGGATGGAGTCTCTCCTTCCTTCAGCATCTAAGCCTGTTGAATGCAAATGCTCAACTGCTTTGAAATGATGGCACCCGAGTTAAAACCTCTCCCCGAAATGGATACATGGTAATCTAGAGGTATCCATGCCTCTATAAACCTGGAACAATCCTTCTCCACATATAACCGACAAATGAGGGCCATTAGATAGATATATGGCTCCCTTAAGTTGGTCGTCTGGTACCAGCTGAAAGTCTGATTGGTGTACTTTTTATCCTCTCTCCACCATGAAGCCATCACTCGGTCGGTGTCATGTTTCTCATATAATTTTACAACAAAATCGATGTTCAATCGCTCCTCTGGGTCTCAGAGCTTGTAGTAACTTTGCACCTCCACCATAAGGAAAAACCCGACGCACTCACCATTGTCACCGTTGATCAGGAATTTCTAGGTGTCCATGTGGTCGATGAGCCACTTTAGGAGTTCTATGCAGGGGAACATTGGATTTCTTCTCACCACCATTTGCAGGTATTCCATTCGAATGTTTGGAAAAACTTCGTCGTCGAGCTTTCTCATATCGGGGTTGTTGTGCGGGATATATTCAGGGAATTCTTCCTGGATGATCTTCTTGAAGAGTTCTCCCTAGTGTGGGAGTACTTCCTTGCCCCCTATGTTTGCCTCTATGTCTCCAAAGGCTGGAGGTTGAGTGAAAATCTTCTTGGTGGACGTTCTGATGACTGTTTCCATCCTTGGAGCAAATTCTAATTTTTTTGTTGGCCCTGGGGACGAGCCTTCTCCCACCTTTGGTTCCTTTAGCTTAGGTGCTCTCGGCGATCGCCTAGTGTTTGGGTTTCTTGGAGACATTGTTAATGCAAATTGAAATAAAATCCTTTAGGGCCTGTGCACAGAGTGATATTGTATATATGAAGTGAAAACACAGAAAATCCAGATTGTTACATAGCTGTAACACTTGCTAAACTTTGTATTTTGATTCTCACAGGGGGGGATCGAAAGATTTTGAATTGCTCGTCTCACTCTTCTGGATGCTATGAAACTCCTTTGCACGCAGAATGATCTTGTTTAAATTTCTCAAGAGGATTTAACGGGGAAGAACTTACCGGTCATATCAACCAATTAATTTAGGTGATGAGTGAAATTCAAACAAATATATTGCGGAATCTCTACAATATAATTCATCGTGGGTTGACGGAGGAGGTGTGGAGGGTGATGTGTTCTATCAGTAAATTCAAATGGTCCTTTCGATTCGCGCAAAAATTATCAACTAATTTGAGATTTGGAAATAATTATTCCCTTAAATGCTTCGGATCTCAACGTATCTAGCACTAAAACGTCCCATCGTGTCGCTTTCCTACTAGATGGATCGGCAATCAATGATGTGTTACGAGAGTTTTTGTTGATATTCTTCTGTGAATAACCTTCGATGTCGATCGATTTCATCGTATGGTGCTAACATGGTGAAAATGGCTTGGCACACATGGCAACGAAGACCGGCTACCTAAATCGTGATTATTAGTCGAAGTTGGGACTTTCTTCCAGTAGTGTGTTCTCAAACTAAGCCTGGGATCACTGATGTCGAAGAGGTACCAGGAATCGGCGATCGGGGATGGACCTATCGTGTATTTTCTTTGTATTAGCCTCTTCGAAAACTCCTGATGCCGAAACGTATTGGGGATCGGTGATCGAGGATATCCTTTCTTTCTTTGTTAGGGTTTACTCTCTTCTCCTTTTTCCAATGTTGAAGGGGATCGGTTATCAGTGATATCCTTGTGTGATGCTTGTCATGAAAGAAGGCTTCCTTTCACTGATGTCAGTGAATATCGGTGCTCGATGACTGAGGTTCTCCAAGTGATTCTTTTATACTTCTTAACTCCTTCTGATGCCAAATTTCGGATCACATCAAGTGAAGTGTTTCGGTTGTTTGATTATTTAGTTAAAAGTTAAGACTTTTAAGTCATGATTTTTCATATATTCAAGAAAATTTTGAAATACATAATGAGAGTCAAGATGATAAGAAAAGGAAACACTTTTCACAATGGAGTCAAATTAGATAGTGCAAAAGATCAAGTGGTACCCAAAAAGTAAAATTTGACATAGGCTTTTTAGGGTGTGTTGACTGCTCAACAAATGGAGACTTACTGGGAAAAAGCAGAATCTCTGTCTCCCACCTCTGGCTCGGCTAATGCAAAAGCTTGTGGAGAACTTAACTGGTTTTAAATTAGGGTCTCTTTTACCCTTGCATTTGAACTTCTCCGGTTGATTCCTATGGGTCTGTCTGTGGGGATTTCAACCTTTATTCCTCCTTCTTTTCATGTAACCCTGACTCATGCCCTTTTTGACAAAAGTCTAGTAAATCATTCACAGGCGCTATGGCACTTTTGTTGTCTTCATTCATTTTCTACGGTGTTTCTCCACTGCCAGCGAGCATCCATAGCCCCGACGAAGTCACCCCGAAGTCACAGACCTTTCTTCGTTGCCAGCGACCATCCATAGCCCCAGCAGAGATATCTGCATACCCTCTCCCACTGTGTGCTCATTTGATATAGTTGACTTTTATTTCAGCAGAATTCCTTGAGCGAGCAGGAGAGGAGGATGTATGTTATTTGCAAGATGAGATGGTTAAGGTGAAACTTACTAGCTCTGTCTTTGAGGTGTTTGTAGTCCCTTCCAGTTTGTTGTCTTTCCCTTAGGGTTTTACCAGACCACCAGGCAGTCACTTCTGACATTTCTCCAAAGGTGTTCATCTGCGCAGGTTAGACAGAGAGCCCATCGAAACAACTGTAAGTTCCCCAGCGCTTCTCATGTTTGTATGTGAGCGATGAGTTAGGAAGAGAGGTCGCTATGTTGCATGATTTGAGGTCAACCATTGTCTTGCTAAACACAATCTTCAATAGCGCAAAATAAAACAGTAAAAGAAAACAAAAAATGTATTTCGCAATCGACCTAGCTAAAACAAAAATCATGAAAATACGCACGCAAAACATTATATATATATATATATATATATATTATGAAATTATTAATGGAAATATTATTTTAGGGCTTGGCCATTTACTGGGAGGGCATCAAGTTTCCCCCTTAGATTCTGTAACCGATAAGTGCCTGCCCCAATCTTATCGGCCACCTGGAAAGGTCTGAGCCATAGATTATGAAACTTAGAATGTTTGCCTTTAGGCTTGTTTTCTCTGTCCCACTTCAGGACTAGGTCTCCTACTTCAAAATTCTTCTCTTTAGTCTTATGCTTATCAAACCATCTTTTAACTATCTGTTGGTGGGCTATGAATTTTTATTTAGCTTTCTTCCTTTCTTCTTCTAACATGAGCAGGGTGTCAATTCTTTGTTGGATGACTGATGAAGGTTGTCCTCTGGAGTCTTGGGCAAGTTGAAGAGATGGAATATAAATCTCGTTCGGGAGAATGGCTTCCTATCCGTATAATATAAAGTAAGGGGAATTCCCTATAGTTTCCTTGGGTGTAACTCTATCTTCCCATAAAGCGTTATGGAGTAGATTATGCCAATTCCTCTGGTTGTCTGCCACTGTTTTCTTAATATCCTTACTGGGTTCTTATTAGTTGATTATGCCACTCTGTTTCCTTGTGGATAATAATTTACAAAGTATCTAATTATGATTCATTTGTCTATGGAAAACTCTATTAATAAGGTGGAAGAAAAATAAGTTGCATTACCAAAAACAAGAACAGAAGGGACACTGAACCTTGTGATTAGTTGTTGTTCTATGAATTGGATTACCACTTTTTCATTTACACGAGTCAAAGGAATGACTTATGCCCATTTTGTAAAATAATCGGTGGCAGTAAGTATGTACTTATGTTGTTTTGAAGAACTTGGTGTAATTTCCCCTATGATATCTAACCCCCATTTCTCAAAAGGTCTAGAAACGGTCACCGGTTGGAGTGGAACTGCTACTCTCTTCTCCCTCCCATTGCTTAATTGACAAGTTTTACAGTTTCTGGCATATGTATGAGAATCCTTGAACAAAGTGGGCCAATAATAACCAGCACTTAGTATCTTATGAGCGGTGTTGATTCTTCCAAAATTTTCACTTGCATGGTCATCATGGATCTCCTTCATAACTTTGTATGCATCTTCACGTTCGAGACATCTTAAAAGTACCCCATCATAATTAACCCAAAAGAGTACTGAGTTTATGAGGCGATGTTGTGTTGATTTCAACCTAAGGGCTCTCCTCTCCCTAGGGTTTAGGTCTTCTGGGAAAGTCCCATGATGCAGGAGATAAGTCAATTTCTCATACCAAGACTCTTACCCTGGGGAAATGTATGAAACTTCACCACACCATAATTCCATTTCATTCTCCCATCTGGGGTCTTCATTTACTTGGTCCTAAGCTTCAGCTGCTAGTTTGCATAACCCTTGTCCTTTAACTAGTTTAGAAGGTTTTATATCTAGATCAAATTCCTGGACTACTACCATCCAATTTCCTCTTCTTTCCCCCATCTCATGTTGAGTGAATAGGGATCAGACTATTGGGTGAGGCACGATTATTTTGGTATGGTTCTTGAGGATGTAAGATTTGAAATGTTTTATTGCCTTATAAACCGCATAATCCTGCTTGTCGATGGTAGGATAATTTAGTTCGGCTCCTTGGAGGTTGGTTCTCATGAACGACACTGAAGCCTCATTGTTATCATCATCCTCCTGGGTCAATACTGCAGCTAACGATTGGTCGAAGGCGAAATTATAGAGGAAAAAATATCTGCTAAAATCAGGGCTTCACAACATTAGGGCTTGAGATATAGAAATATTAATATCGCTGAAAGCCTTCTTTAATTCATCATCCCACTTAAATTCAACATCTTTACGAATCATATTTTTTAAGGGTTTAATAGTTTCAGCGAAATCGGGGGTGAATTTCCTCACAAAGTTGATTTAGAATGATTGCATATCTTTTTTGTTGTGGGGCAATGGAAGTTGAGCTATAGCCTTAATCCTTTATGGGCCTATGCGAATTCTTGCTTGAGATATGATGTGGCCTAGCAACTTTCCTTCTTCGACATCGAAAATATTTTTCTTAGGGTTTAAGGATATACCGTATTTCTTGCACCTTTCGAAAATATGGGTTAAGTGTTGGATGTGGTATTTTTTGTTCTTTGAATACACAGTTACATCGTCCAAATAGACTACTACATATCTATTAATTAGTCCTCAAAATGCTACGTCCATGGCTCTCTGGAAGGTCACCCCTGCGTTGATTAACCCAAAGGGCATGCACTTGTAATCGAAAGTTCCCCACTTGGTTCGGAAGGTATTTTTTTAAACAGTCTTCATCTGAAAATAGAACCTGGTTGCAACCTGAAAAACCATCCAGTAAAGAGAAAAAATCAAAGCCAGACACGGTCTGCAAGAGCTTATCCATTGGAGGAACTGAGTAGTTGTCCTTTTCTGAATCTCTATTGAGGTTTCTAAAATCTACGCATAGGCGGATTTCTCCCGATGTTTTCCTCACAGAAACCAAATTTTCTACCCATATAGAATGCCTAACCTGGAAGATAATTTTGGCATCTAACAGTTTATTTAACTCCTGACACATAAGAGGTTCCAGGGATGGGTGATACTTCCAGAGCTTATGTTGGAAGGGTTTCACTTCAGGTTTTAAAGGGATAGTGTGTTGAATGATATGGGTATCATACGTTTTTGGATCTCGGTAGGACCACGCAAAGACATCCTGATATTGTCTGAAAATTTTGAGGTAGGCCTTCTTTTCCTCTTTAGATATTATCTTGCCGAGGTTTACATTTTTAGGGTTTTTCGAGGTTCCGAGATTTATAGTTTCATACATGGGACAGGAACTACTGGTCTTCACATTTTTGGGCCCCTTAAATCGTTCTTTCATGTCAAAAATATTTTCTAAATTAGCTATCCCCTTCGGGATTGTGTGAGACTTTGATTTTTCAATTGGTTGACCTATCCGAGGATCAGTTTATGTTGATTGTTCTTGGAATAATTCATCGTCAATAACCAAATATTTGAAATTGTCTTGGTTAGTTAGAAATCTTATGATCTGTTCATCTCCTTCAAAGACCTTCCAATTAGAAATGTTGTTGGGCACTAATGGTATGTAGAGTACCTCCACAGTGAACCGGGAGGCCTCATAATCCTCTAGAGGTGACAGCCTTGAGGCAGCAGTGGCCAAAGAATTAGCAAGAATGTTCTTTGCTCTAGGGATTGTTGTAATTTTGAAGGCTTTAAAATGATCTATTAACCTATGCACTTCATGTTGATAATTATTTAGGTGCGTAGAATTGCAATGTATAGTGTTGCTTACCTGTCTAACGGTAATCTCAGAATCTCCAAAATCCTTCAATTCTTTAATGTTTAAGTCTATGGATTTCTTTAACCCTTGTACTAGAGCTTCATACTCAGCGGTGTTGTTTGTGCATTTGAACGCAAGTCTATGGGATAGGAAATGATGTTTACCCTTTGGATCAGTGAGGAACCCTGTCCTAGACCCTTCCTGTGATTTAGTTCCATCAAAGCATATGGTCCAAATTTGTGAGCAAAAGTTATCTGTTTATTCTTTATTATTACTTTCTTGCTCTCTTACCTTTTGTTCCATGATTTCTAACACAGGTTCTTGACAAAAGAGGGTTTCCTCTATCACCGTCGACGATTTCTCTTGAAACATCATTTTGGAGTTTTGAGTAAGAGGGACATCATATGGGAAAGGGGAAAAATTCCCAAAATCGGAGTCACATGAATAATTTCCTAGCACGGGGAAAGTTTTCGATGAGGGTTCGTTTAGGGTTTCTAAGTCAGTGACAGTATGTTTCAGATATATTTCCCTATCGATTCTGATCATGTTTTTGTGTCCCTTTAATGGTAGCCAAAGTTGTGCCTAGTCTGTGCTAAAGTATCTATTTAACTTCTCAGACCAATATCGGCTTGACAATAATCCATAAGCTTTCGGGATGTCTACTATAATGATGTCAATTACCTACACAAACTTAGGATGTGTCTCTATTCTGATCATTACATCTTTGAGTTCTCCCGTGACCTTCACCTGAGTTCTATCTAGTTGTATTACATGTTTATCACTCTTGAGAGGGGCTGTGTTTAGTTTTTTACAGATAGACAGTGGCATAACATTAGAGGATGCTCCTGAATCGACCAAACAGTTATGGAGGTTTATGTTGAAGACTTCAAACATTAGAAGGAAAGGTGGGACAAAAGGTCTTCCCTTGTTATCTTCAGAGCAAGCGTTCACAGTTGGTTTATTCCCTATTTCTGTGGGGATTATATTTCTTCCTGGGTCAATGCTTGTCGCAGGATTTTCTACTGATTTCAAAGCCTGTAACAGGAAATCCTTTTGTTGAGGGATTTTACATATGTCCATAACTGATATATTAGCCTTCAACTTATTCAAATATTCTACTATGTTGTAGTCCATCTTGGGTTATTCTCATGTATGGATGTTTATAGGGTTTCTTCGGGGAGCGAAAGGTGCTTTCGGGTGATCGGGGACTAGTTTCCCCCCTGAAGTTTGGGTAGTAGTTATATCTTTTGAGACAGGTGGACCTTTACTTCACGTTTTCACCACCGATATCTCTGCGGGTGGTTCTTGAACCTCAAATAGGTTGTCGAAAGGCATAATTAGGTCAGGATCTGATATCAACATGGTTGTATCTTCTGGTGGATCAATCTCTTCTTGATCAACAACACTCATAATTGAACTGCTTGGTTGTTTGGTTAGGGAAACCTAATCTAGAAACTGGTTGGCCATCAAATTCATGGCGTGCACCCATTGAGGGTAGTCTCTTTTAGAGTGGTTCTCTTGATGATAAGTGCAAAAAGAGATGGATGCTACATTCCCCATATCGGTGTTTAGGTTGGTTCGGGGGGTTCAATTGCTTTGAACAATGGGTTTCTTTTAAAGAAAGGCTTATAGGGCCTTTGGCCTTGGTTTCCCTTATTTCTCTTCATGTCTATGATTTCGTTAGATAACTTCTTAACCATGCGTTGCAGGTATTCCATGTCCCCACTTCCCTCTTTAGGGGCTTGTTCTGCTTGTTTCCATGTGGGTCTAGTTAGTAGGAGTCATATCCTAGGGGGGGTTGGACTTATTTCTTAACTAAGGACTCTTGACTTTCTTTGCATCCTTTCATTTGGAACTCTATCATTTTGGCTTTTTCAAAATTCTCAGCCAGGGCTCGTTTGGCAACCCTCTTCACAAACATGGAAATAGAAGTTGAGAGAGCATTAGTGTATACTTCGATTTTCAACTCCTCAGTAGGTTTAGCTTCGGGTTGGAATTTTTTTAAGATAGTTGTGAATCTTTGATTGAAATATTTAACCTTCTCCTTTGAACTCATGGTGGCAAAAAACAATTCATCCATCAAAGCTCATGTAGTGGTTTCTTCGGCAAATTTATCTAGAAAATCCTTCTGAAACTTAGTCCAACTAGTTATGGATCTAGAGGTAAGTTAAAATACCATGTGGAAGCCGAATTCTCAAAAGTGTAGGGGAACAACCTGCAAAATACATTTTCACTCTGGACATTCATCATTCTGATTATGAATTTGTTGATATGGTCTCCAGGTAGTCCTGAGGTTTCAGGGTCAAATTTATGAAGTAACTTCTCTAGATGTTAGGGAAGGTCATGTATTCGTCCAGGGATGGCCAAAGCATCTCTAGCCAACCAAGGTTGATTTTTTGCGGTGGGTTTCCCCTCTCTTCGTAATGGTCATTATGATCTTCCATGGCTTTAGATCCTGAGACTGAGCGTTCTGAGTTATATCCTTCTTCTTCCGAAAAGTCGTCCATCTCAGAGAAGTTGTCGTTTGGCGTTTCAGGGATTAGGTTAAGAGAAAGTTTGATTTCAGTGAGAGAGAAATCTATCAGGTCTTCTACTATGTGAACAAAAACTTGGTCAGGGGTATCAACCATTAGTCTGCTTACTTGTTTTCTTTGAGGAAGTATCATAGCTAAGGACAATGCATTGATCTGTCGAGCGTTTTATCTCTTGATTATTCTGAATTGATTCAATTCCTCGTGAGGGAGAGATTAAGGTATGTCTGGATATAGATGTTCTTCCTCGTCTTGGGGTGAGTTACTCATTTTAGGAGTACTCAATGTGTGTGGGTTGTCTTGGGAATGCCTAGCCATGCATGTGGGTTGTTTTGAATCTATAGGTTGTCTGAAATATAAAGTGAAATATGTATTCAACCATTCATTCTTCAGGCCCTCCTTCTAGCGCAAATTATGTTGATGGGTATTAAATCCATTTAATTCAATAGTAGGAACCAAACCCTCCATCGAGGCCCAATTAAACTTTGCAGCATTTAATAGTGGAATGGTTCTCTAGGTCTTGCGATCCGGCCAATTAATCGATGGGATTTACGTTTTCTTGCGAAGGCGTCTTCTTCAGTTTAGACTTTCTCTTTTTTTATTTTCTCTTAGGTGGGACCAATATAAGATGGAAGTCAGTATAAACTAACTAGGTAAAAAAATAGGTTTAACTACTGGAGAAGAGGTTGAGCTAGGGATAACCCTTTACTCAAGCATGCAGACAATGATCGTTTACCAAGGGCCTATTACTAATAAATTAACCATGTGAGTATTCCAATTTCTGAGTAAGATACTAATTATCAGAAGAAAACATGCATGTGATAAATAATGGCAAGTAAAATAATTCACTTAACTCTAATCACCCATCACATAACAACACAATGATTTATCTTCATCATTAAAGAAAAGAACTGTAAAACATTGCATCAGATAACTTAACAACAGATTTAATATCTCTTACTTGTTACAACATCTATTCATGAGATGAGATAGGAAATATTTCTTCTCCACATCTAATCATATATGCATTTGATGAAAACACAAACTTGTCTCTAGTCCATAAGGACTTCTCAATTAAAGGCATCTCCAAAATAATTCTTAACAAAACCAGAAATGAGAGTTTCTTGCAACAACCATAGACCCTTAACTAATCGGTCGATGCTCTTATTTATAACACAAAATTAAC
>SNQJ01S0029881.1:96127-114280 GCA_010110895.2 Picea sitchensis
GGTAAAGAACACAACAAACTGATACATTTATCTTCATCTGAAATTTTAATCTCAACATATACTAACTGACTTACCACAGTATTGAAGGCGTTCAAATGCTCTGCCACCGAGTCTCCATCTCTCATCCTCAAGTTATATAACTTCTTTCTTAGGAACAATTTATTTACTAGGGACTTAGACTGATACAACTTCCCCAACTTTTCCCATAAATCCTTGGCTGTAGCTTCCTCTGACACATTCAGTAATACTGAATCAGAGAGACATGGTCAGATTGTTCTCTTTGCCTTCTGATCCATCTTTTTCTAGTCATCTACAGAAGTTCCTGTAGGTGCAATACCTGGATCTACCGCGATCCACTGATCTTTGTCCACCAAAAGATCTTCCATCTTGAGCTTCCACAGCTCAAATATTTTCCCATTAAACTTATCGATCTCCATCTTAGAATTGCTTGCCATTTCTTTTCACCTGAAAACCAATACTGCAGATATCCCACTGTAACAAGGCTTATCACAGTCCTGAGCCAAACCCTTGACCACAAAGGCATCCCCCTGAGGTCAATAAAGCTATGATACCAAATGTAAATTCTAAACTTGTACAATGTCTACTGTAAAAAAAATTCAGAAAAGAAGAAAAATTATACAATGGAAAATACAAACATTACACAGAGATTTTTCCCCTGGAAACCCAAACCAGGAAAACCAACATATATTATATTCATTCATTGTGTTACATTGTTTACAATAAAATATACATATAGGAGCCAGCGGCATCCAAAACCCTAACCCAATGACCTGGATTAGTCCAAAACCCTAATTCCTTAACCGAAAATAGAAAACCATCAACAAAAACCATGTGCCGAGAAAACCACCTAAATACATGACACGTTTCCCGAGGCAATTTTTTATTTATGGGAGAGTAATCGTGAAAAGAATATAACACATACCCAACATGTCTTTGCTGGAATGAACTTGAGCTATCACACCTCAGAACTCCTGATCCATGTTTACTTCGACATTTTATGGGAGAGTAGGTACAAAAAATCATAATCCCTCATCTGCGATCAATTCATCAGATGCATTCGTTTTATTCTTTTCAAAAGAGAATGTCCAAGATTGTCGGCTGCGGCCAAAAATATGATATCAAAGGTTGGCCACTAGTATATAGATGAGTACGATACTACATCAGGGTTTTCGGAGGCACCAGAGCACCACACCTTTTACCTATGTATGTTTCTGATCGACTAGTAGTAGGGGGAATATGCTACTAGACCATCCTACAAGGTTACAACGCTACTCTGGTAAAATATAAGAAGCGTGCGTTCATACCTTATGGATTCCATATAGGTTTCTACCTAGTAAAAGACATCGCTCAAGCTAAGCAGGAAGGACTGAGCCAATTGGAGTTTTGATTCCAGACTGGCCATTTTTGCAAGCACGACCCAAAGGGTCTAGTCTTGAATCATGCATCGCAAGTATCTTCCTGTTGGCCATACGCCCATGACAGGTTTGAAGATGAGGTCTTCACGAAAAATAATCAATATTGGGATGAAGTGGTGGTAAGGATGGCCGAACCCAGAATGAACAAGTTCAAAGACATGAGCCTGGATGAACATACAACAATCATAGAAAAATTAGCTCAAGGAGCAGACATGGCCAGAGAAGAGATGATAGCAGCTGAAGTAGCAGAAACCCCACAAGTAGCGGACAAAAAAAAAGATTCCCCTGGTAGCCCCAATACAAGAAATAAATTTCCCTACGGCTCAGGAATTGCGGGAGAGGGGGTTGCTCATGATGGAATAGGTGCAATAGACAATGGACCAGATCCAAGATAATCTAGACCTCACCAGGATGACAATGCTCCCTGTCGACAACCCAGATGAAAGCCATATAGGCCCAAGCGGCTCTGAACTGATATATGTCGATGAAATCACTGGGTTAGAAGACCTTGAATTCAAAACACCACCAACCGGATTGTCGACAGGTGTTTTAGCTCAGCCAGGGACTGTTGAAGCATCAGCGAGGACTAGTGTGCCAAACTCCTTAAGAGAGATGATAAATATATGTGATGATGATGAGAGCCTAGAAGTATCTCTCGGGACCCTTGTGCACATAGAAGAAGAAAATGGACCTGAGAAGACATCTTCTCCTGTCCCCGACAACCAAATTCAGTAGGTCCCATAAAAAGAAAAGGAATTCTAGAGTGTTCTAGAAACTAAACTGCCCAATGCGTCGGTGACCGAACCAAACATTCCAAAGGATGATCCAGGGTCGGACGAGCCAAAGGAAGGAGCCTCGTGGCAGGAAATTGGCATCTCAATGACCGATGAACAAGTAAGTATCAAGTCTATCCCCAAAGACTCTATTTCAATCGATACTCAAAACCCCCATGAGCGACAAACAAAAGCCAGGCCTTCGGAGAACGGGGAGGAAGTTCAAGAACCCAATCTTGAACAAGTAAATACCACTGGAAGTCTAGGAAATACACTGAGTTGGGGAGATAAGCAAATCCCTGAACCTGTGGACGAAGTAGCCGACATATATGCCATATCTTATGATAGGAAAAGGAAGGCTATCATCCAGAGAACCACCAAGAAGAGGATGATCAATTTAGATCGCTCCATTCTCATCACTACAGAGGAGAATTTGATCAACACAAAACATGCTAAGACATCCGAAATCATCAGCACAGGGATGGCAATCATAGATGCCACCCTAGATAGAGATAAAATAGATGAAAAGGAGCTGGCCGCTGCCCTGAAGGAACTAGAACATTTGCGCCACTTGGCTAAATACTATTAGAGCACCACACAGGCCACAGTGTACCTCAGGAGCGAATTATAGGAGGCCTATAGCAAGTTCATAGATGAACGACACCTATTCACTGCAAGGATAGCCGAGCTTCAGGAGGACACCCTCATGGAACTTGTGATGTGCAAAGATATGGAGCAGTGGTACGAGAAAGCACAACAATCCATGGAAAGATTAGACTACATTGGTGTAGTTCAACAGGGCCAAGACCAAGAAGAACATGGCATTCAAGTGTTGAATGAAAGCAATGTTGATTGCATAAAGAAATTGACCGAGTATTGGGAAAAAATATCTCAGGAACCACACCAAGAAATTCAAAAGAAATGGGCCAAGTGAGAGAAACACTGGGTCGATATCAACAAGGAAATGAAGGATGTCGGACTCCCCGAGTTTGTCATGCCCAACGACTTTGTCGACTTGCACGACATAGTCGAATCACACACCGAGAAAGACTCATTATGGGCTGAAGAACTAGAAAAGGTGACAGACACAGTGCCAGGTCAAGTGCGACAGTTTATGGAACACCTGATCAAAACTAAAGCTATGATGCAACAGTTAAGTTCCAGTCTAGTCAAGTATCAGGTGCATGCGGTAGAGATAAGAAAGATTTACGCGGACCCGATGGAACAACATAAATTCCCATACACCAACACCTATGAGAAGCTGTTCATCAATTGGTCGGAGTACGAGAAGAGTCACCCTTTTAAAGTGATATCTTGATATGACTCTTAGACAAACTGTTAGGAGAATGCCATGTGGCGAATTTTGTTTTACTTATCTACATGTTAGTTGTTATTTTTTGTTAATTTTGTGTTATAAATAAGAGCATCGACCGATTAGTTAAGGGTCTATGGTTGTTGCAAGAAACTCTCATTTCTGGTTTTGTTAAGAATTATTTTGGAGATGCCTTTAATTGAGAAGTCCTTATGGACTAGAGACAAGTTTGTGTTTTCATCAAATGCATATATGATTAGATGTGGAGAAGAAATATTTCCTATCTCATCTCATGAATAGATGTTGTAACAAGTAAGAGATATTAAATCTGTTGTTAAGTTATCTGATGCAATGTTTTACAGTTCTTTTCTTTAATGATGAAGATAAATCATTGTGTTGTTATGTGATGGGTGATTAGAGTTAAGTGAATTATTTTACTTGCCATTATTTATCACATGCATGTTTTCTTCTGATAATTAGTATCTTACTCAGAAATTGGAATACTCACATGGTTAATTTATTAGTAATAGGCCCTTGGTAAACGATCATTGTCTGCATGCTTGAGTAAAGGGTTATCCCTAGCTCAACCTCTTCTCCAGTAGTTAAACCTATTTTTTTACCTAGTTAGTTTATACTGACTTCCATCTTATATTGGTCCCACCTAAGAGAAAATAAAAAAAGAGAAAGTCTAAACTGAAGAAGACGCCTTCGCAAGAAAACGTAAATCCCATCGATTAATTGGCCGGATCGCAAGACCTAGAGAACCATTCCACTATTAAATGCTGCAAAGTTTAATTGGGCCTCGATGGAGGGTTTGGTTCCTACTATTGAATTAAATGGATTTAATACCCATCAACATAATTTGCGCTAGAAGGAGGGCCTGAAGAATGAATGGTTGAATACATATTTCACTTTATATTTCAGACAACCTATAGATTCAAAACAACCCACATGCATGGCTAGGCATTCCCAAGACAACCCACACACATTGAGTACTCCTAAAATGAGTAACTCACCCCAAGACGAGGAAGAACATCTATATCCAGACATACCTTAATCTCTCCCTCACGAGGAATTGAATCAATTCAGAATAATCAAGAGATAAAACGCTCGACAGATCAATGCATTGTCCTTAGCTATGATACTTCCTCAAAGAAAACAAGTAAGCAGACTAATGGTTGATACCCCTGACCAAGTTTTTGTTCACATAGTAGAAGACCTGATAGATTTCTCTCTCACTGAAATCAAACTTTCTCTTAACCTAATCCCTGAAACGCCAAACGACAACTTCTCTGAGATGGACGACTTTTCGGAAGAAGAAGGATATAACTCAGAACGCTCAGTCTCAGGATCTAAAGCCATGGAAGATCATAATGACCATTACGAAGAGAGGGGAAACCCACCGCAAAAAATCAACCTTGGTTGGCTAGAGATGCTTTGGCCATCCCTGGACGAATACATGACCTTCCCTAACATCTAGAGAAGTTACTTCATAAATTTGACCCTGAAACCTCAGGACTACCTGGAGACCATATCAACAAATTCATAATCAGAATGATGAATGTCCAGAGTGAAAATGTATTTTGCAGGTTGTTCCCCTACACTTTTGAGAATTCGGCTTCCACATGGTATTTTAACTTACCTCTAGATCCATAACTAGTTGGACTAAGTTTCAGAAGGATTTTCTAGATAAATTTGCCGAAGAAACCACTACATGAGCTTTGATGGATGAATTGTTTTTTGCCACCATGAGTTCAAAGGAGAAGGTTAAATATTTCAATCAAAGATTCACAACTATCTTAAAAAAATTCCAACCCGAAGCTAAACCTACTGAGGAGTTGAAAATCGAAGTATACACTAATGCTCTCTCAACTTCTATTTCCATGTTTGTGAAGAGGGTTGCCAAACGAGCCCTGGCTGAGAATTTTGAAAAAGCCAAAATGATAGAGTTCCAAATGAAAGGATGCAAAGAAAGTCAAGAGTCCTTAGTTAAGAAATAAGTCCAACCCCCCCTAGGATATGACTCCTACTAACTAGACCCACATGGAAACAAGCAGAACAAGCCCCTAAAGAGGGAAGTGGGGACATGGAATACCTGCAACGCATGGTTAAGAAGTTATCTAACGAAATCATAGACATGAAGAGAAATAAGGGAAACCAAGGCCAAAGGCCCTATAAGCCTTTCTTTAAAAGAAACCCATTGTTCAAAGCAATTGAACCCCCCGAACCAACCTAAACACCGATATGGGGAATGTAGCATCCATCTCTTTTTGCACTTATCATCAAGAGAACCACTCTAAAAGAGACTACCCTCAATGGGTGCACGCCATGAATTTGATGGCCAACCAGTTTCTAGATTAGGTTTCCCTAACCAAACAACCAAGCAGTTCAATTATGAGTGTTGTTGATCAAGAAGAGATTGATCCACCAGAAGATACAACCATGTTGATATCAGATCCTGACCTAATTATGCCTTTCGACAACCTATTTGAGGTTCAAGAACCACCCGCAGAGATATCGGTGGTGAAAACGTGAAGTAAAGGTCCACCTGTCTCAAAAGATATAACTACTACCCAAACTTCAGGGGGGAAACTAGTCCCCGATCACCCGAAAGCACCTTTCGCTCCCCGAAGAAACCCTATAAACATCCATACATGAGAATAACCCAAGATGGACTACAACATAGTAGAATATTTGAATAAGTTGAAGGCTAATATATCAGTTATGGACATATGTAAAATCCCTCAACAAAAGGATTTCCTGTTACAGGCTTTGAAATCAGTAGAAAATCCTGCGACAAGCATTGACCCAGGAAGAAATATAATCCCCACAGAAATAGGGAATAAACCAACTGTGAACGCTTGCTCTGAAGATAACAAGGGAAGACCTTTTGTCCCACCTTTCCTTCTAATGTTTGAAGTCTTCAACATAAACCTCCATAACTGTTTGGTCGATTCAGGAGCATCCTCTAATGTTATGCCACTGTCTATAACTATAACTGTCATCGATTCAGAGCATCCTCTAATGTTAAGTGCCAATTGCCTATCCAGAAAAACTAAACACGCCTCAAGAGTGATAAACATGTAATACAACTAGATAGAACTCGGGTGAAGGTCACGGGAACTCAAAGATGTAATGATCGTAATAGAGACACATCCTAAGTTTGTGTAGGTAATTGACATCATTATAGTAGACATCCCGAAAGCTTATGGATTATTGTCATTTCATATTGGTCCTAGTTAAATAGATACTTTAGCACGTATTAGGCACACAACTTTCATACCATTAAAGGGACACAAAACATGATCAATCGAGTGTGGAAATATATCCTAAACATAATCACACCAACCTAGAAACCCCTAACAACCCCTCATCGATAGATTTCCCTTTGTTAGGAAATTATTCATGTGACTCCGATTTTGGGAATTTTTCCCCTTTCCCATATGATGTCCCTCTTACTCAAACTCCAAAAATGATGTTTCAAGAGAAATCGTCGACGGTCGATAGAGGAAACCCTCTTCTGTCAAGAAATTGTGTTAGAAATCATGGAACAAAAGGTAAGAGAGCAAGAAAGTAATAATAAAGAATAAATGATAACTTTTACTACACAAATTTGACCATATGCTTTGATGGAACTAAATCACAGGAAGGGTCTAGGACAGGGTTCCTCACTGATCCAAAGGGTAAACATCATTTCCTATCCCATAGACTTGCGCTCAAATGCACAAACAACACCATGAAGTATGAAGCTCTAGTACAAGGGTTAAAGAAATCCATAGACTTAAACATTAAAGAATTGAAGGATTTTGGATTCCCGAGATTACCGCTAGACAAGCAACACTATACATCAGTAATTCTAATGCACTTAAATAATTATCAACATGAAGTGCATAGGTTAATAGATCATTTTAAAGCCTTCAAAATTACAACAACTCTAGAGCAAAGAACATTCTTGCTAATTCACTGGCCACCGCTGCTTCAAGAATATCACCTCTAGAAGATTATGAGGCCTCCTGCTCACCTGTGGAGGTACTCTTACATACCATTAGGCGCCCAAAACATTTCTAATTGAAGGTCTTTGAAGGAGATGAACAGATCATAAGATTAACTAACCAAGACAATTTCAAATATTTGGTTATTGACGATGAATTATTCCAAGAACAATCAACATAAACCGATCCTGATAGGTCAACCAATTGAAAAATCAAAGTCTCACACAATACCAAAGGGGATAGCTAATTTAGAAAATATTTTTTGACATGTATAAGAATCCATTTAAGGCCCTAAAATGAAGACTCAAAGAGTTCCCGTCCCATGTATGAAACTATAAATCTAGGAACCTCTCAAAACCCCAAAAATATAAATCTCAGGAAGATAATATCTAAAGAGGAAAAGAAGGCCTACCTCAAAATTTTCAAATAATATCAAGATGTCTTCTATGGTCCCACCGAGATCCGCTAAAACGTGATGATACCCATATCATTCAAAACACCATTCCATTGAAACTCGAAGTGAAACCCTTCCAACATAAGCCTCGGAAATACCACCCATCCCCGAACCTCTCATGTGTCAAGAGTTAAATAAACTGCTAGATGCCAAAATTATCTTCCAAAGTTAGGTATCTCTATATGGGTAGAAAATTGGTTTCCCTGGAGGAAAACATCGAGAACTACCATGCGAGATTTTAGAAACCCAATAGAGATTCAAAAGGACAACCACTACCTCCAATGATAAGCCTCGCGACCGTGGTCCGGCTTTGATTTTTTCTCTTTCATCGGATGGTTTTTCTCGCTGCAACTGTGTCTCTATTTTTCTCGTGATGAAGACCTGCTTAAAAATACCTCCAACCAAGTGGGGAACTTTTCATTACAAGTGCATGCCCTTTAAGCTAATCAACGCTAGGGTGACCTTCCGTAGAGCCACAATATGGACGTAGCATTTTGAGGACTAATTAATAGATATGTAGTAGTCTATTTGGACGATGTAACTATGTATTCCCGTAAAGAACAAAAAATACCACATCCAACACTTAACCCATATTTTCAAAAGGTGTACAAAATACGGTATATCTTTAAACATCTAGAAAAAATATTATTTCGATGTCAAGAAGGAAAGTTGCTACACATCATATCTCAAGCAAGAATTGTGATGTTTGCTAAAGGATTAAGGCTATAACTCAACTTCCATTGCCCCACAACAAAAAAGATATGCAATCATTCTAAATCAACTTTGTGAGGAAATTCACCCCAGATTTCACAGAAACTATCAAAACCCCTTTAAAATATGATCAGAAGATGTTGAATTTAAGTGATGATGAATTAAAGAAGGCTTTCAGCGATATTAATATTTCTATATCTCAAGCCCTAATGTTGTGAAGCCCTGATTTTAGAATAGATTTTTTCCTCTATACTTTCACATCCAACCAAGCAATACCGCAAAGATTGGACCTGGTGAGGATGATGATAACAATGAGGCTTCGTCGCTTCATGAGAACCCCCAAGGAGCCGAACTAAATTATCCTACCATCGACAAAGGTGATTAAGGTTTATAAGGCAATAAAACATTTCAAATCTTACATCCTCAAGAACCATACCAAAATAATCGTATTCTCATCCAATAGTCCGATCCCTATTCACTCAACATGAGATGGGGAGAAAGAAGAGGAAATTGGATGGTAGTAGTCCAGAATTTGATCTAGATATAAACCTTCTATGTTAAAGGACAAGGGTTATGTAAACTAGCACCAAGCTTAGGACCAAGTAAATGAAGACCCTGCATGGGAGAATGAAATGGAATTATGGTGTGTCGAAGTTTCATACATCTCCCCATGGTAAGAGTCTTGGTATGAGAAATTGACTTATCTCCGGCATCATGGAACTTTCCTAAGACCTAAACCATAGGGAAAGGAGATCCCTTAGGTTGAAATCAACACAACATCGCCTCATAAACTCAGTACTCTTTGCTACTCATGATGGGTACTTTTAAGATGTCTCGAATCTGATGATGCAGACAAAGTTATGAAGGAGATCCATGATGACCATGCAAGTGAAAATTTTGGAAGAATCAACACCGCTCATAAGATACTAAGTACCGGTTATTATTGGCCCACTTTGTTCAAGGATTCTCACATGCCAAAATTGTAAAACTTGTCAATTAAGCAATGGGAGGGAGAAGAGAGTAGCAGTTCCACTCCAACCGGTGACCGCTTCTAGACCTTTGAGAAATGGGGGTTAGATATCATAGGGGAAATTACACCAAGTTCTTCTTCAAACAACATAAGTACATACTCATCGCCACCGATTATTTTACAAATGGGCATAAGTCATCTTTGACTCGCGTAAATGAAAAAGTGGTAATCCAATTCATAGAACAACAACTAATCACAAGGTCTGGTGTCCCTTCTCGTTCTTGTTTTTGGTAATGCAACTTATTTTTCTTCCACCTTATTAATAGAGTTTTCCATAGACAAATGAATCATAATTAGATACTTTCTAGTTCATTATCCACAAGGAAAACAGAGTGGTGCTAATCAACTAATAAGAATTTAGTGAGGATATTGAAGAAAACTGTTACAGACAACCGAGGAATTGGCATAATCTACTCCATAACGCTTTATGGAAATATAGAGTTACACCCAAGGAAACTATAGGAAATTCCCCTTACTTATTGATTTATACCTGATAGGAAGCCATTCAATCAGATTTATATTCCATCTCTTCAACTTGCCCAAGACTCCAGAGGACAACCTTCATCAGTCATGCAACAAAGAATTGACACCTTGATCATGTTAGAAGAAGAAAGGAAGAAAGCTAAATAAAATTCATAGCCCACCAACGATAGTTAAAAGATGGCTTGATAAGCATAAGACTAAAGAGAAGAATTTTGAAGTAGGAGACCTAGTCCCCTAGAGTGCGGGACAGAGAAAACAAGCCTAAAGGCAAACATTCTAAGTTTTAAAATCCATGGCTCAGACCTTTCCAGGTAACCGATAAGATAGGGGCGTGCACTTATCGGTTATATAATCTGAGGGGGGAACCTGACGGCCTCCTTGTAAATGGCCAAGCCCTAAAATTAATATTTCCATTAATAATTTCATAATATATATATATATATATATATATAATGTTTCATGCATGATTTTTCCCATAGATTTTGTTTTAGCTAGGGTCATCATAAATACATTTTGTTTTCATCGCTTTATTTTATGCCATTGAAGATTGTGTTTAGCAAGACAATGGTTGACCTCAAATCATGCAACATAGCTAACTCTCTTCCTAACCCGTAGTTCACATACAAACACGAGAAGTTACTGGAACTTACATTGTTTTGAAGGAGTTCTCTGTCTAACCTGCGCAGATGAACACCTTTGGAGAAATGTCAGAAGTGGATCATCAAGTGGTCTGCAGCTTGCTGGAAAGACAACAAACTGGAAGGGACTACAAACACCTCAAAGACAGAGCTAGTAAGCTTCACTCCCATCCATCTCACCTTGTAAATAACATACATCCTCCTCTCCAACTCACTCAAGGAATTTCTACCAAAAATAAAAGTCAATCCATATCAAATGAGCAATACTGGGAGAGGGTATGCAGATATCTCATTGGCTATGGATGGTCAATACAACTAAGAAAGGTCTCATGGATTTCGGGTGACTTCGTCGGGCTAAGGGATGCTCATCAAGTGGAGAAACACCGTGAAAATGTGAATGAAGACAAATAAAAAGTGCCATAGCTACTGCGGAACGATTTACTCAGACTTTGTCAAAAAGGGTAATGAGTTAGGGTTACATGAAAATAAGGAGGAATAAAGGTTGAAATCCCCACAGACAGACCCATAGGAATCAACCGGAGAAGTTCAAATGCAAGGGTAAAAGAGACCCTAATTTAAAACCAGTTAAGTTCCCCACAAGCTTTGCATTAGTCGGTGCCAAACGGTGGAGACAGATTCTGCTTTTTCCCGCAAGTCTCCATTTGTTGAGAAGTCAACACACCCTAAAAGCCTATGTCAAATTTTACTCTTTGGCACCACTTCTGATCTTTGCACTATCTAATTTGACTTCATCGTGAAAAATGTTGCCTTTGCTTATCATCTTGACTCTCATTATGTATTTCAAAATTTTCTTGAATATATGAAAAATCATGACTTAAAAGTCTTAACTTTTAAATAAATAATCAAACAAATCAAACACTTCACTTGATGTGATCCGAAATTTGGCATCAGAAGGAGTTAAGAAGTATAAAAGAATCACTCGGAGAACCTCACCAATGCGAGCAATCATATTCACTGACATCAGTGAAAGGAAGCCTTCTTTCATGACAAGCATCACACAAGGATATCACCGACAACCGATCCCCTTCAACATTGGAAAAAGGAGAAGAGAGTAAACCCTAACAAAGAAAGAAAGGATATCCTCGATCACCGATCCCCAATAATGCTTCTAAGATCGTGGGAGTTTTCAAGAGAAGCAATACAAGAAAATACACTTATAGGTCCATCCCCGACGCCGCATTCCCGGTAAATTCCTTCGACATCGATCCCGTGCTCTAGTTTGAGAACACACTAATCGGAAGAAAGTCCCAACTTCACTAATAATCACGATGAAGTGTACCGGTCTTCGCTGCCATGTGTGCTGCCATTTTCAATTCATGTTAGCACCATACTTTACGAAATCACCGACATCGTAAGGTTATTCAATGTAAGAATAATATCAAATAAAACTCTCAGAATATCATCATTGATTGCCATCCACTAAGAAATGTGACACGATGGGACATTTTAGGGCTAGATACGTTGCGATCTAGAGAATTTAAGGGAATAATTATTTCCAAATCTCAAATTAGTTGATAATTTTATGCATGAATCAAAAGGGACCATTTGAATCTTCTACTGATAGAACACATCACCCTCCACACCTCCTCCGTCAACCCACGATGAATTATATTGTAGAGATTCCGCAATATAGTTTTATTTGAATTTCACTCATCACCTAAATTAATTGGTTGATATGACCGCAGAAGTTCTTCCCCAAGTAATCCTTTGAGAAATTTAAACAAGATCATTCCGCGTAAAGGAGTTTCATAGCATCCAGAAAAATGAGACGAGCAATTCAAAATCTTCGATCCCCCCGTGAGTATCAAACTATAATGTTTAGCAAGCGTTACAAATATGTACCAGTATGGATTTTCTATGTTTTCACTTCTTCATATATACAATGTCACTCTGTTTATAGGCCCTAAAGGATTTTATTTCAATTTGTACTAACAATGTCTCCAAGAAAACCCAAACACTAGGGCGCATCAGCCGAAGAGCACCTAAGCTAAAGGAACCAAAGGTGGAGAAGGCTCGTCTCAAAATAACAAAAATTAGAATTTGCTCCAAGGATGGAAACAGTCATCAGAACGTCCACCAAGAAGATTTTCACTCAACCTCCAACCTTTGGAGACATAGAGGCAAACATAGGGGGCAAGGAAGTACTCCCACACTAGGGAGAACTCTTCAAGAAGATCATCCAAGAAGAATTCTCCAAATATGTCGCACAAAGTGACCCAGATGTGAGATCGCTAGATGACCAGGCATTCCCAAATATCCGATGGTCATACCTACACATGGTAGAAAAAAGAACTCCAGTGTTCCCCTTCATAGAACTCCTAAAGTGGCTCATCGACAACACAGACACACAAAAATTCCTAATCAACAATGAGAATGGTGAGTGCACGGTGTTTTCCTTATGGTGGAGGTTCAAAAGTATTACAAGCTCGGTGACCCAGAGGAGCGATTGAACATCGATTTTGTTGTAAAATTATATGAGAAACATGACACCAATCGGTGCGATGGTTTCATGGTGGAGAGAGGATAAAAAAGTACACCAATCGAACCTATGGCTGGTACCAAATGGCCAACTTAAGGGAGCCATATATATATCTAATGGCCCTCATTTGTCGGTTATATGTGGAGAAGGATTGTTCCAGGTTTATGTAGAGGCATGGATACCCTTAGATTAAACAATGGCTATCCATTTTGGAGAGGTTTTAACTCTGGGTGCTATCATTTCAGCGTTTGAGCATTTTGCATTCAATGTGTTTAGATGTCAAGGGGAAGGAGAGACTCCATCCTTTTGTACATGGATTCTTATTTATTGGAGGTCATTTGCACCAAGAATGTCTTTGCTGGAATAAACTTGAGCCGCGACTGTAGCTCCCCTGGTCCATGTTTACTTCGGCATTTTATGGGAGAATAGGTACAAAACATAATTTCTCATCTCAAGCATCAATTGGCCACATGTATCTATTTTATTCTTCTTTCTAAAAAGAGAATGTCCAAGATCACACCAGGAAGGTAAATATGATATCAGCATTGGCCATCGGTATCCGGATGAGTACTCTATACCTACATTAGGGATTTCGACACCGGCACCACACCTTTTACCTACGTATGTTCCTCATCGATCAGTAGGGAAATATACTCACCATACCATCTTGCCACAATGCCTCTCTGGTGAAAGATAAGAAGTGGGAATTCATACCCTATGGATTCCATGTAGGTTTCTTACCAGTAAAAGATTACCACCAAGATAAGCATGAAGGACTCCAGCTTAATTGGAGTTTCGATTCTCCTAGACTAGTTTCAAGTAGTTAACGCACCCAAAGGGCCTAGTCTTGAAGCATGCATCACAAATATCCTCGATGGCCATACACCCACGATAGGTTTTAAGATGAGGTCTTCATGGAAAACTCTTAGGATGGGGATGAAGTGGTGGAAAGGATGGTCAATCTCGCACGACCAAGTTCAAATCCATGAGCCCGGATGAACATACGACAATCATAGAAAAATTAGCTCAAGGAGCACTCAGGAAATAGGAAGAGATGATACCACCAAAAGCAAAGATGCGTCTCCCCAATTACTAATCAAAACATCAAAGTTTCCCTTGGTAGCCCCAATACAAGAAGGAAATTTCCCTATGGCTTAGGATGGACAAGAGAGGGGTTACCATGATGGAACGTATTACAGCAGATGATGGATAAGATGCACGATAATACATACCTCACCAGATGACAATGTCCTTTCCTCGACAACCCAGATGAGTTGGGATATTCCAAGTAAGTATTTTTAGCTCATGGACCTGCCTATGCATCGAGAGGACCGCAATCTAAACCCCTTAAGCGATCCCCATAAATATATATGATGATGAAAAGATTCAGCATCTCGACCCCCTCAAGGCACATAGAAGAAGAAAAGGGACGTGAGAAGACATCTTCTCCTGTCCCCGAATCCCAAAATTCAGAGGTCCCACATAAATAAAGAAGTTGAGGGTGTCCGAGACACAAACTATTTGATGCGCTCTGGAGACCCAAATGGACAGTCCGAAGGATGAGCCAAAGGAAGGAGACCCACGACAGGAAATCAACATCTCAATGACCGATGAACAAATAAGTATTGAGTCTATCCGATGCCTCTATTTCAATCGATACTCAAACCCTCGATGAACGAAAGACAGAAGCCCTACTTCGTAGCAATAAATAATGAGGAAGTTAAAGAACCCAATTTTGAACAAGTATATACCACAGGAAGTCTGGAAAATACACTCACATGGGGTGATCAAAAAATCAACCCGTGGACGGCGGTAGTCGGCTATTGCTATTTCGCCATATATCTTACGATAAGAAAAGGAAGGCTATCATCCAGAGGAACACTAGGAAGAGGAGGATCACTTTAGATCTCTCTATCCTCATCACCACATAGGAGAAATTTATTAGCACGGAGAATGCCAAGACATTCGAGCTTATTGGAGCATGGATGGCGATCACAAATGCCACTCTCGACAGAGCTAAAAGAGATGAAAAGCATTTGGCCTCCACCCTGAAGGAACTATAAAATTTGTGCGCCTAATTTGGATAACATTATAAAGACACCACGTCGTGGTGTACCTCGAGTGAATTCCGTGAGGCCTATAGAAAATTCATAGATGAGTGACACTTATTCACTGCAAGAATCGTTGAGCTCTAGGAGGATACTCTCATGGAACTTGTGACGTGAAAATATATGGAGTTGTGGTATGAGAAAGCATAACAAGTCGTGGAAAGATTTGACTACATTGGTGCATTCCAATAGGGTCGAGATAAAGAATAACATTGCATTAGGGTGTTGAACTAAAGAAGTCTTGATTGCATAAAGAAATCAACCAAGTATTGGGAAATGTCTCTCGAAACTACACCGAAATTCAAAATAAATGGGCCAAGTATGAGAAACACTAGATCAAGATCAACAAGGCAATGAAGGATGTTGAACTCCCCAAGTTTCATAGCTGCCCGATGACTTTGTCAACTTCATGGAAATACCAAATCAAGACAACAAGAAAGACTTCCATATATTGAAGAACTAGTAAAGGTGATAGACACAATGCCGTCGTGCAATGGGCCATGGAAAACACTCTATCAATGTTGGATTACCGTAGAGGGGGCAGAATCAATAATAGCTTTAATTATAATCCTTTTCTTCAAATGTTATATCAATGTAGAATTATTATCTAATAATGAGCGTATGAAATAAACAATCACACACATACATAGTACAACTGTTTTAATGGAAACCCAACGAGAAAACCACTAAATTATTTTTCTTATATGTCTTGAAGAATTACATTCATTGAAGCACCAACTTCCTTTTGTTTTCTAGTCAGAACCTGGAAGGAGGCTCCAACCCCCTAAGCCTCACGCTACAACCTAAGGGAAGCTCCAACTTCCCAATTATCTCGCTACAAACTGTATGAGGTGACAACTCCCCAATGTTCTCTCGTTATTAAACTGAAGGTGGCTACAACTAATTGCCCTGCCCCCTCGTCTCCGCCACTCAAGTATAAGTAGAAGGATGGAAACCACTGCCACACTATCATCGTGAGATATACCACTTTAAACTGCACTAATAATATGAACAATGCATCAACCATGCATCAACTTGTACCTCAACTGTAATCAATCCTTGTACCTTTCATAAACAAGTGCATCAACTATGCACCAACTGTAATCAACTTGTACCATAAACAAGTATCCAACCATGTACCGGCATGTTCCAATCATGTGTCAACTATACTCATCAATATGTACCAACATAATCAACTATACACCCTATGTATGTGTGCCAACCTTCATCAACTACTTGTATCAACCATGTACCTCAACATGTACCACAACCAAAAATCCATCATCAATTTCATCATCCAAAATCGATTTGTAGCTCTATAATAGACATGGTGTATATATATCACATTCCTCAAGAACCTTCTTAACTTTAAAACCAAAAGACTAGCATTTTCATCAAACTTCTTAGTCTCATGCCTAGTTTTGGATTAGTCAACAAACCTAACTTAGTAATCATAAATTTGAACATGTAATGTATACAAATATGAAACCGATTCACAATGTTCTTTAGTAGTGTTTTATGCAATTCCTCCAAGTTTCACTACTTGGAACCTTTAAAAGGAGTTATAGCAAAATGACATACCTCGCTGGGCTTATTATAGAGAGCAATCTTGTAGAGCATGCCTCGCACAAAACATTTGATGAAATGATCCGAAACCATTACAAAGAATACTATAAATTTTACCCTAACCAACACATTTCCTATCTCAATCAATTTGGATCTCTTATGAATAAGTTATGACGCTTTACCAAACACCTATAGAGCACCATCAAAATAATTTATCCTTCCTGCATTTCAACCTCTCTTTCTTCACCTTCACTCATAATTCCGGTTTAGATATCCCTTTTGTTTACCTCAAACACATAGATATTCAATATTCTCAAGCTTGATCCAAATGAGAGATTCTGGCCCCATTTCCTATACTCCAAGTAGCTTCATCTCTCTAGGTCACTTGGCCCACTTTCCCATTTTAGGGTTGGGTCCACTTCTAATTCTCCATTAAATTTATTATTGAAATAATTTATTTTTTATTCACTTTGAATTATAATACACTCATCACTTCAATTTATTATTTACCTTTTAAAATCTCTTAAACCACTTTGATTACTTTGACATTTTGGGGATTCTAGATGACATATGAGGGTCCTCCAACTTCGTAAGGTCATAACTCTCAAACCGTGAGGAGTTATGTGACGTTCTACATACTACCAGAAATGGCATGACATGTAATATCCATATAGAATAGTATTATCTAAAAATATATCATAACTCATACCATTACCCATCAAACAAACTTGGGTCCATTACCCAAACCCGGGGTGTCCAACTTCTCATGGCCATAACTCTCTAACCGTGAGGAATTATGTGACGTTCCACATACCACCGGAAATGAAATGACAAGAACTATCCATATAGGATATTTTCCCTAAAAAAATCACTTTCCTTCATCTCATTATTGCATAATTAAGCATGGGTTTTCTTACTCCACAAAGCATCTTCCCGTGAGGGCTTTCACCATAAGGGGACCACTTTGGAGTTCATCCATATTTACTTCTTATAAACAATGACAAAACAATAATGAGTCATATTTACATCAAACAATATTGGGTCCATTACCCAAACCTTTGTGCTACAGGTCTTTCTTCAAGGGTTGACATCAATGACAACCAACCTTAATCAACAATCTCCCCCTTTGGCATTGATGGCAACACTCTGA
>SNQJ01S0029882.1:0-16384 GCA_010110895.2 Picea sitchensis
GTTCTGCCTTTAATGGAGGGGGGGGTTCGGAATGAGTGATAAAGAGCGCGCACAGATCTACGGCCAAGAAACAAGCGCACAGATCAACGACTCAAGGTGATTTTTGGACCCCCCCAACTGATCTGCTTTTAACTGAAGGGGGGGTGTCCGGAATGGAATCTTTCCTCTGGCGGGCCCCTCTTTATATGTGGCATCAATGTAATGGTCCAAACTCCCATCACCGCCTATTCTCTGACATACCTTCGTCACCTCTTGACGTCACTGTCCACCTTTCTAAAAAAAAGGTCACATCCCTTCAATTACTGACATTCCTTGCCCCTCATTCGCTCGTGGTAACCCCCTCACCATGATGTCTACTCCAATCGGTAACCGCCACCTCACCCGTCCGTATTTCCCTCAGTTACCGTCACCTGCCATATCACACTCCAAGTGATCCGTTGGCCATTTATTACTGGATAACCTATCCATTACCCAGCTGACCTGTCCCCTGCGCCCAACGGACACCCGTTTACTCAAAACTACCCTCATTCTTCCTTTTTTTTTCACCATTCACCACTCATCGCACCAGAGAGTTTTTTACGCCGTTTACTCCTCCGTTACAGTCAGTTGCCCCCTTCTACAATCAGTCGCCCCCACTAACGTTTTTTGTCTTGCAGGTACTGTTGCAGAAATGGCGCCAAAGTCTAAACAAGCAGAAGGAGGGAAGAATCCGTTTCTCCCGCCTCCTGTCGACCTCGACAGGATCCCACTAGCCGACAAAGACCGCTTAATCACAGACACAAAATGCGATTTCGATTTCGCAGACCTCCAGTCGTGGCTCAAGGAAGTTTTCCTGGACCAGAGTGACAAAATTGGACTATGGGAGTCCAATTTGTCCCTATATCTCTTTCCTCAGATCCACCCTTTTCCAGAGTTTTCCCTCAAGTTCCAGGCCCACTACATTCCCGAGCAAAGAGCCATCATTTCCTCGTCTGGAGAAATCCTGTTCCTCATCACACCTGAGTCCATTGATCAAATGATGCAAATTCCCCGAACCAACTCTGCGTCACCTCTCAACCTGGAAATTCTCACGGAATTATACCAGAAAATGACCTTCCCTCAAAGAGCTCAAATATTTGAGCTTTTCCTCCCATCATCTGCTCAATTCCCCTCCACAAATCCCCCTTATCCTTCTTCCATGTTTTCGACCAAAGGAAACCAGATCATCTCATCCCTATGTGCCTTGTTAGGATACTATTCAGATCAGTGGGTAGATGAACCCATTATGGGGTTTTTATCCATTTTCTCCACCGATGAGAAGCCCACTACCCAGTTCGACTTCAACACATTCCTGGCGAACAACATTCACGAACAATTTGTTAATTTCTCAACGGAGGGCATGTTCCGGTACTCTTCCATATTGGCGTACTTGTTCGTTTTCTTCCAAGATGACAAATTTGTCTTTTCCATGCAGAAGATGGATGGAGATGGTAGACCCCAGGCAGTGACTGCATGGACCTCCTTGCTCAAGCACAACTCCACAGAGTTCAGTTTTAAAGAGTTCATTGATCAATTCTACCACCCAGTGGTAAGTATGCTTAGCGGTAGGCACGAGCCTAGGATAAATGATGAAGTTCAGAGGATCCTGCATCTCTCGAATCACACATAGACAGGTGATTGGTATTTATACCAAAATCACACTGAAATCAGAGTATATGGGTGCGAGTTGGCACCATTCAAGTTGCCCAAATACCCGCCTGTCAGAATTTTGCCCTAGAGTATATAAGGCAGATGATAAACTCTGATGACATTCACTTCGTGTCACTGAAGAAAAAGCAACATCTCATAATCAAAGGGCAGATAGGCTCGTTCATCTGCAACAATCGTGGCGTTGGAGAAGAAGCAGAGAGGCTGCTGAAGGAAATGAAGCTCTTCATGAGTTTCCCATGGCATTACGATCCGTGTGGGATCATCTCTGAGATGAGAGTGGAAAACAAGAACATCCCATACGTCCACGAATCTAGGCCTGAAGTCGAGAAATTTGCAAACCAGACAATATGGGAACCCAACACTCTGGTCGAAGCAGAATAGCAGGATCCACAGGCCACTGTCTCACAAACAACCACCCCACAGGTTCCGAAAGAGAAAAGGCCTAGGCAAGATTTGTCTCCGCTTGTCACTGAGGTGTCGCCAGAAGAATTCCAGCTGCACACCAAGAGGCCCAAGACCAGCTCAACTCCCGATCCGACTAGAAAAAAGGGAGTTCCATCTACTACAGTGGCAAAGGTTGATAAGCCGCCCCTCAGTGCAAGCCTCCAGCATATCATAACATCAATTTTTCCAAAGAAAACTACAGATTCTCCATCGAATACCCAGCCAAGCAAGGTAGGACCGAAGCTGAGTATTTTGGAGAAATACGAGCTGATCAAGAAAAAGAATCAAACTCTTACCACCGGCACCTGCGCCCAGTTCTGGAAGAAGACATTGACTGTGCAACATAGGCTGCTATCTGCATTTGACACTGAGAAGGGTAGAATGCACATGACATTCCTCCAAGCACAGGTTCCAGATCCAAAGGCGATCACTGATTACAAAAGGGCCACATTTGAGTTCCAAACTAAGGATGTGCACCCGGCCGATCAGATGGACCTACACAAACAAACAGGAGAGATGGTCTTCCATACGCTGGCGCATGCTTCCACGACTGCGTCCAAATTGCAAGTGTCCCTCAAGAATGTTCAAACACAGTTGAAGTTGGAGAAGATATCATCCTTCACCAAAGACAACAGGATCAAGACTTTGGAGGAATTGGTTCTTAAGATTGGGTATGATCCGACAAACGTGAAGGCAGCCGAAGAGATGATTAAAAAGAAAAATGCAGACATAGCCTCCTTGAGGAAACAATTGAAACTCCCACCCACGGAGGATTCACAGGCGAAGGAAATGGCAGAGACAGAAGGTGAAAAAGATGAAATGCTCAAACTACTCATGGAGCAGAATGCACAACTGAAGGAGATGGAAGTTGAGATGGAGAAGTTGATAAAAGAGAAAGAACAGTTGAAACCAATGGAGGTCATTCCATTGAGTGCAATTCCACTTTCGGGAGTGAGCACAACATCAGTAACATAAGTCCCGTCGGTGACTCCATTGACCTCCCAGGAAAAGACAGCTGAATTGGCTAAGTCCATGGAAAAGATGAACTTGCACGAAACAGAGATCAGCAGGCTCAAAAAGGAGATTGAGAACCTTCAGGAACTCAAAACTTCCTTTTAGATCAGCCTCTCCAAAGAAAAGTAAGTGTCAGATCAGCTCAAACAAGAGTTGCAGCAGCTTTAGAAGCAAACAGTGGCAGGTAAAACTTTGGCTGAGGTTAAAGAAAGTGTATGGACCGACATCACCAAATCCATGAACGAGATATCGCCCATGATACAGATCATGTTTGAGCAGAATGAATTGGTGCAGAGAAGCAAACAGACCATTGAGAAGATCATATCAGAATTGGGAGATATGCCAACACAGGCTAATGAAATCATCAAGTTCCTAAATTCTAAGACCATGGAGGAACTGGAAGAGCTAAAAATTGAAGACAGAACAGAGACCATCCTTGAGGTCAAAAGAGTTTTGACCAAGAGAGGATTAATGCTTCAGCTGGAAGAAAAGGTTCAGGCCATGGACCTCGGGGTGCAGAGATTTTTTAGTAAGATTGAGGCTCTACAGAAGAAAGGCCTTCTTGGTCTGAAGGTAATCAATGACAAACTGATGACACTCCCAGACTACAAAAAGAGACTGGCTGATGTGGCTAAGAACAGTTCTAAGTTTTCGGGAATTCAAGGCAGCATCACTGGCAAGGAATTTCTTGATGCGCTCCAGTATGACATCAGTATTCAACATGAAATTCGATACATCTTCATCACCAAACCTACGTTTTCCAAGTACACAGAAATGGATGAAGTTTATCGGAGGCTACTCAAAGTCAACGTGCCCAGTCATCTTCGATGGGAAGAACTCTACGATCTGATCGAGTAGCTGATGAGTTGTCCCAGTCCAGTCAGATGAGGTCGTGCAGAGGCCTCACCAACGGTTCACCCAGAAAACAACATGCAGTTGTGACACTTCATCCAGCAGTTCCTAGATTTATGAAATTTGTTAAGTTAGTTAGGCTAAAAATAGATTTAGCACGTCCTGGACATTAATGACAGGATTGTTTGTAATTTTGAGTTATAAATACTTCATCTTTGGAAGTATTGAGGGTTGTTGATCTTCACACCCTGAAACTATCAGACTGTAATATTTTGAAGAGATCTTCCATTAATACAAAGAGGCACTTTTACATGATTCTTGCGTGTATTCACTGGTGATGTTTTTCTCTCTAAGTTGAATGTTATTCTCTCTTTGTTATCATACTGTTTTCTAAATCTAATCTTTAGAAGTAACGAACGTGGCAAGATTTATCTCGGATACCTTGTTTCTGACTCAAAATATTTTAGTGTTTTATCTTCTGGTTATTCCAAAAAAAAAATTCTTAACTGCTTCTTTGTTGAAATTATCTTTCTCGTCTTTTCTGCTATTCCTCATTTATGCTATTGAAGAATCCAGTGATTATATTATCTCTCCCTGTGAAAGGTTTTCTTTGTTTTTCTGGTTTGGATTTCATATTTAAGACACAGACCCATAGCCCAATGGATGTGTAAGACTATCTCAGCCAACCCAACAAACGCTACATCAACAAAACCAACATTATTTGTTTACCTAGCCTAATATTTAAAATTTGAAACATATTTAAATCATATAGAGAGATCCCTCTCTGAAGTTGGAAGGGCGAGATCCCAGCTTCAAAAGTGGTTGGATAAAGTTACCTTTGTAGATTTCTGCTTTCGTCAACCTCTTGGAAATTTACAAAGTGCTAACATAGTGGCGACTCGACTGGAGAAAGAACTAAAAATTTATAACCTTATATTTTCTTTTCCCTAAAAGAAAAGTTTGTTCTTGAAATTTTGAAAATCCGAGAAAGAAGTAATGTTTAGAGATTGATTGAAACTTGTACATATTATTTTCAGATTCTAAAAACTAAAAAGTATATATAAAAAATCAAAAAGAAATCTGGCTTCCAAGAAAGTTTATACTCGATCTCATCCAGACCCAAAACCTGCGATAGTAACGGATAATCCAGAGCGGTTGCTTAGAAAAAAGACCATTGTTGAAGGCTCAGTAATTCATACACCCTTTCGTAAATCCCTTTCTTTTTCAGGAGAGCTTGTTCCTTCTCAAAACCCCAACTTTCACACCCTTTCAGAACAAAATCTTTCTAGGTCAAAATCCGGTAGTTTTGTCACCGAAATCATTCTAGACCCAACCATCTTGCAACCCCGGACTCCCAAAGTTCTATCTCCCTTTGCTAAACTGCAAACCATTCACTCGGTGCTAGCCAGTCCCTCTTCCTCTTCGCCTTTGGTCACTACCTCGCCTATTATCCAGTTTGTTATCCCACCTCCTCCACCTATCATGGCAGCCAGATACGCTCCCTTGGTGTTGGTCGCTCCTCTTCATGCTATGACCCAAGACTATCAAACCAGACTCCCACAGTTTGATGGAACAGGACCCTTGAATGCCCAACAACATGTTGATAAAATGAACGATTATTTTGACCTACAAGAAGTAGATGAGGCTGACGTTCAAATGAGATTGTTTGCCCAAAGTTTGACAGGTGACTTTAAAAAATGGTATAAAGGTTTACGTGCAGCCTCAGTCCATGACCTTATCGCATTTCAAAGGAGTTTTCTAGACAGATGGGAGGTAAAGAAAAACCCTCTCCAAATACTGTCAGAATACGAGAATATCAGAAGAAATCAAGGTGAGATAGTACAAGATTACTACACCCATTTCAATAACCTGTACAACGCAATTCCAGCCGAAATCAAACCTCCGTAGGGTCTGGCATTGATAAAATTCCCTGATGGCTTTGATGCCGATATGTCATACCAACTAAGGGAAAGAAATTCTACCACCTTGGAGGACATGCAGAAAAGTGCGATAAGTGTGGAGGCCAATTTGTTGGCAAAAAGGGCACGACAGAGGTCAGAGAGAAGAGTTACAATCAAAGAGGAACCTTCCACGTCAAACTCCGACTCTAAATTGGATTCTTTGGCCAGAGCAGTGGAAAGAATGATGGAGAGACTCACTGTGTCAGAAAGGAACCCTCCCAGAGAGAACCAACCAGCTCCTCAGGTTCGGAACCCTAACTTTAGAAGAAACCCTCCTCAAATCAGGCAGAGAGATCCCAGGGATCAAAGAGAGAAGAGAGGTCCAGATCAACAGATCAGGCCTCCCCTCCAAGAAAATTATGATGATGAAGGAGAGGAAGTGATTGAGGAACTAGAGGATACTCATATAAATCTCATGTCACGATAATGAAGCCATTTTCCTTACCCAAGAAGAGCAAGAACTCTTTCTTCTTAACCAAACAAAAGTAAGTGAAGAAGCTGAAAACACTGAACAACAGGCATTTGAAAATGCCATTTTGGAAGTACACCGACAGTATAATCTGAGAAGTAAGAAGACAAAAGGGAGTTCTCCAAAAAATGTGGTTGAAACAAAGAAGGCAGTCGAAACCAAAAAAGCATCTAAACCTTCTGCCGAAAAGGTTCCTGAGAAGTGTAATGCCGAAACTCAAGCAAAAAGAAACCTTACTATTCTGAAAAGACCGTCGCAGCCCGAGGTTTCATCTGCTAGTCCACCAAGTACTTCTGTTCAGAATAATGTGATGGACAAACTAGAATTAATGAGCCAAGGCAGATCTCCTACACCTTTTAGCCTCGAAGGGGAACTAGCTAAAATTAAAATTCCCATTCCACTTTCCGAGTTGTTGAACAAAGACGCTTATCGTTCACAGGTGATTAAAGCACTGACCATTGAACCTGATATTGGCATGAAGGCCTTAACCATTGGGTCGGTGAACCATTCAGACACTGTGAACCTTACAGATGATCAACCTGAACTTCTGTTCAGACCTGAAGTGGATGGCCAAACCAATAATGGGGATGTCGCTCCTTTCTACATCAGTTTAAATATACATGACCTGATCCTGCATAATGCTATGCTGGATTCAGGTGCTTCCCATAATCTGATGCCAAAAGCAGTGATGGAGAAATTAGGACTGGAGGTTACCGGACCTTACAAATATCTTCACTCATTTGACTCTAATAAAGTTAGATGTATTGGTTTGATCAAGGATCCGTGTATCACCCTGGTCTAGATTCCTTCAAAGAGTATGGTCATGGATGTGGTAGTTGTAGACATTCCCCCAAAGTATGGAATGTTGTTATCCCAGTCTTGGGGGGCTAAGTTGAGAGGTACCCTACAGCTGGATATGTCGTATGCTACTATCCCAGTTTTCGGGCAACAAAGAAGGCTATACAGAGAAACATTGATGAAGTACATGGTCAGTAGCCAAGAAAAACCGCACAATTATCCTCTTTACTCTGCACATTCTGACCTGGATTCTTTTATCCTGTATAACGATGGTGACACGGGAGAGAAAATCACTCAACTAGGAGAAGATACAACTGGTCCGGACGAAAGTCGAGAAATCGTCGAGGTAGAAAGAAAGAAAAATGTGATAACCGAAGAATTACCAGCAGACTTCTGGAGCATGTATTTTGATGGAGCAATGAGCAAAGAAGGAGCTGGAGTAGGTGTTTGGCTACACAATCAAAGATCCAGGTATTTAGAAAATCATTCTTACGAATTGAATTTCCAATGCACTAACAACATCGCCGAGTATGAAGCCTTGATGCTTGGTCTAAAATTTTTGAAAAGGGTTGGTGCTAAACAAATTATGGTAAGAGGTGATTCTGAGTTGATAATCAAGCAGATCAAAGGTGAGTATGCTGCGAAACACCCACGTCTTAGAGCTTATAGAAATGTTGTTCTTGATGCCCTGAGATGTTTCACTGAAGTTGACTTGCAGGTAATGCCTAGGGGACAGAATATCTTGGTAGATGGATTGGCTACGTCAGTAGCCACATGTAAAATCCCTTTCCATTCAACTCGCCCATACACGGTAGAAGTGAAGTGCAGAACAATTGTTCCCGACAACATCAGGTATTGGCAAGTGCTTGGTAATGATGATCAGATTGAAGACTTTCTGCAGTGTAAAAATGATTTTGAATGTACAAATATAGATTTAGAGAATGAAGATGAAAATGTAAATAGATCCGATTCCGAAAAAGATAGTGTAAATAACTTAGATTCAGGAGAGTTAGGTGATGATGAAATGGAAAATGACATTTTGCATTTGAAAAGTAACGTTTTGCCTAGGGGCTTAGTTCCTTTAGAGGACTTGTTTGATTTCAATGATGTAGCAAGAAAACCAAAAATTGAAGCCAATGGACAGGAAGTAGAAGATTGTAATATAGGAAATGAAGAGAAACCCAGGATGGTCAAATTGTCCAAATCATTACCCCCTGAGCAAAAGCTCAAATACATTGAGCTATTTAAGGAATATTCAGATGTGTTTGCCTGAGGTTATGAAGACTTGAAAGCTTATGATACCAGCATCATACAACATAGGATTCCAATAAAGGAAGATCAAAAACCGTTCAGACAGAAACTTAGGAGAATCAATCCCAAGTTACTACCTCTGATAGAAAAGGAAATTAAAAAAATGTACGATGCTAAGATCATAGTCCCATTACGTTTTTCCAAATGGGTCTCAAATTTGGTTCTTACACGTAAGAAATCTGGAGAAATTAGGCTTTGTATTGATTTCTGAAATCTGAATAAGGTCTCCCTGAAGGATAATTACCCTTTGCCAAAAATGGACCACATTTTACAAAGGGTAGTCGGATCTAGCCGAATCTCTTTGCTAGATGGGTTCTCGGGTTATAATCAGGTCCTTGTTCACCCAGATGACCAAGACAAAACCGCTTTCACCACACCATGGGGTACTTTCATGTATGTGAAAATGCCCTTTTTTAGGGTCTGATGAACACAGGAGTCACTTTCCAGAGAGCGATGGACATCGCCTTTGTGGAAGAACTAGGCAAATTTATCGTCATCTATCTGGAAGATGTGACTATGTTTCCTCAATCTGACGACGAGCACCTTAGGCATCTCAGACGAGTTTTTGAAAAATGCAGGAGATTTGGGATCTCTTTAAATCCTAAGAAGAGCCTTTTCAGTCTAGAGGAAGGAAAAATGCTAGGGCATATAATCTCTAAAGATGGAATCAAAATAGACCCCAGCAGAATCGAAGCCATACAGAAACTATAACACCCAAGAAACATCAAAGAATTACAGTCTTTTATCGGAAAAATAAATTTTCTAAGCAGATTCATACCCAACCTGGCTGAGCTCATCCGAAACATTACAAATATGTTAAAAAAGGATGTAAAAATAAAATGGGATATCGAATCCAAACAGTCTTTCGAACAAGTCAAACAAGCACTTACACAGGCCCCCGTCTTAATCAGTCCTGACTTCACCAAAGATTTTTATATTTTTTCTTTCGCCTCTGAACATACCATCGCAGCGGTATTACTACAGAAGAACAACGAAGGGTATGAACAACCCATAGCCTTCTTCAGTAAAGCGTTAAGAGATGCTGCTCTGAATTACAAGATAATGGAGAAACAAGCTTTTTCCCTGGTAAAAGCCATAAAAGATTTTAGAGTCTACATTCTTCATTCTCACACCATTGCATATGTTCTGAATGCGGTAGTAAAAGACATTTTGACACAGGACAATCCAGACGGAAGAAGAAAAAAATGGATTGCTGTCATTTTGGAATATGACATAGAGATTAAGCCTATGAAACTAATTAAAGGTCAAGGCTTAGCAAAATTAATGGCTGAATCAAACTTCCATGCTCTTGACATTAATTTCTTAGCTGCAGCAGATGAACAGGGCGAGATGGCGACTCCAAATGTGAGAGAGGTATTTCTCAAATCTCAATGGTACGCAAACCTCATATTTGTTTTGCATAATTTACAAGCTCCCCCTGGTTTGACTAAGACTAAAGCTAGATTTTTGAAGTTGAAAGCATTAAAATTTTGTATTCTAGAAGGCAATCTGTATTGGAAAGATCCTGGAGGTATTCTGTTAAACTGTTTATTGAAATATGAAGCTGACAAAGTGTTACAAGAATTTCATGCAAGAGAATGTGGTGGCCATCTGAACTGGAAGGTCACAGCCAACAAAATACTCAGAGCCAGATTCTATTGGCCCACCCTATTCGCCGATGTAAATCATAAAGTGACTTCATGTCATCAATGTCAGTTGTTTGAAGGCAAAAGAAAACTCCTCCCTCTGCCCCTGAAACCAATCTCAGTTGAAGCCCCTTTCCAACAATGGGGATTGGACTTCATTGGAGAAATACACCCCCCTTCTTCAGGTCAACACAGGTGGATTCTTACTGCCACAAATTATTTTACAAAATAGATCGAAGCAGTACCAAGCAGGCAAGCCACTGACTCCGTCTTTATCAAATTTCTTGAAAATAATATCTTGTCTCGCTTTGGATGTCCTAGAAATATTATAACTGACAATGCAGTTGCTTTTCGATCAAAGAAACTCATAGATTTCTGCGACCAGTACCATATTGTTTTGGGACATTCCATAGCTTACTACCCTCAGGGGAATGGGCTGGCAGAATCCTCAAACAAAACCCTGGTAAATATCATCAAGAAAACATTACAGGAAAACAAGAAGTCGTGGCATAACAAGTTGGTGTTCGCATTATGGGCTGATAGACTGACCACCAAAGGTCAATCGGTATGTTACCATATCAGCTGGTCTATGGCATAGAAGCAGTTTTCCCCACTTCCTTAGGAGTCCCTGTCATGAAATTGCTTCAATACATACAAGCCGAGCCAAATGAATCACAGAGAAGGATCAATCAGATGATTCATTTGCAGCAGTCTAGGGAAGAAGTTTTCAACAAGACTCAGGTACTCCAAGAAAGCATCAAGAAGATTTTTGACAAAAGAACCAAGGAAGATGATTTTGAGCTAGGAGATTTGGTGCTGAGATGGGACGCCAGAAATGAAGACAAGGGAAAGCATGGAAAATTCGATAGTCTGTGGAAGGGACCATTCATGATTCAAGCATTCAGAGGAAACAACACTTTCTTGCTAAACAATGTTGATGGGACAGATCTGCCAGGAGGACCTGTAAATGGCAGAATGTTGAAGCATTACGCATCGCCTCAGTAGAGAATCGAGTTTTCACTCTCGATTGTGCATACCATCTTTATTGTCCACCTGCATTTTCTAAGTGAATAACTTTAGTCAGTTGGTTGAAGCCCGAAGAGAAGGCCCTAAGCCGCTGACCACTGTTCTTCCCTTTTGTTTGAGAATAAAACCAATCAATCGACAAAGGCGACTAGGCAAAAAATTTCGGAACGTCAGGAAACAGGATTCTTGGCACTTCACAGGGAAGTACCATCCCCAGGTGGAGCCACTGTTATCACCCTATAAGTTATAGGATCAACTGGTGACTGGAATATTATCTATCTCTAGTGTTTTTTTTGACAAATGATTTTTCATTCTGAAAATAATTTGAAAAGAAAAAAAAAAAGGAAAAAGAAAAGAAAAAAGAAAGAAAAATAAAAGAGGGCATAAAAGAATTTCAATAAAACCCCATGCAATAATAGCAACTTGGTCCATACCTTTCAAGCATGGCCAAGTTCTTTTTAAATTTGATGTTGATAGGGTTAGTGAATGAGTTTGGCTAAACAGTTTAATCTTAGCCAAAGTATCTAGGTTAGATTAGTGAATAAATTTGGCCAGACTGTCTAATCTTGGTCAGATAGCCCCAGGGTAGAGTAAGTTCTTAGCCCAACTGTCTAATCTGGGTTAATTGTCGTAGGAAGCTAGGTTAGAATGTCAGTCAGTTTTTTTATTTCAATAAAACCAGCTGGATGTAAATGTTGCACCCTGTTTCAGGTGTTTAGAAATGGTGTTGGTCAAGCCCCTTGGTGGTGTATACATGAAAGCCTTGGAAAAAACCCGTGAAATGCACTTATCCTAAGTTCTCCCGGCGCATATGTTCTCCGCTCCCTCACTTATGCTCCATTCATGTATCAATGGTCTGGATGATCGCGCCCAGATCTACGGTGAGCAGATCTTTCTGGACCCCCCCCGNTGGAATGGATGATAATTCCCGCGCGCATTTGGACGGCTCAGGTTAAAGCGCGTAGATCTACGATCCATAATTGATTACGGACCCCCACGTCCGTTCTGCCTTTAATGGAGGGGGGGAGGGTCCGGAATGAGTGATAAAGAGCGCACACAGATCTGCGGCCAAGAAACAAACACACAAATCAACGGATCAAGGTGATTTTCGGACCCCCTCGACTGATCTGCTTTTAACTGAAGGGGGGGGGGGTCCGGAATGGAATCTTTCCTCTGGCGGGCCCCTCTTTATACGTGGCATCAATGTAATGGTCTCGACTCCCATCACCGCCTACTGTCTGACATACCTTCGTCACCTCTTGACGTCACTGTCCATCTTTCTAAAAAAAAGTCACATCCCTTCAATTACTAATAGTCCTTCCCCCTTATTCGCTCGTGGTAACCCCCTCACCATGATGTCTACTCCAATCAGTAACTGCCACCTCACCTGTCCGTATTTCCCTCAGTTACCGTCAACTGCCATATCACACTCCAAGTGATCCGTTGGCCATTTATTACTAGATAACCTATCCGTTACCCAGCTGACCTGTCCCCCACGCCCAACGGACACCCATTTACTCAAAACTACCCTCATTCTTCCTTTTTTTTTCATCATTCACCACTCATCGCACCAGAGAGTTTTTTACGCCGTTTACTCCTCCATTACAGTCAGTTGCCCCCTTCCACAATCAGTCACCCCCACTAACGTTGTTTGTCTTACATGTACTGTTGCAGAAATGGCGCCAAAGTCTAAACAAGCAGAAGGAGGGGAGAATCCGTTTCTCCCGCCTCCTGTCGACCTCGACAGGATCCCACTGGCCGACAAAGACCGCTTAATCGTAGACACAAAATGCGATTTCGATTTCGCAGACCTCCAGTCATGGCTCAAGGAAGTTTTCCTGGACCAAAGTGACGAAATTGGACTCTGGGAGTCCAATTTGCCCCTATATCTCTTTCCTCAGATCTACCCTTTTCCAAAGTTTGCCCTCAAGTGCTAGGCCCACTACATTCCCCAATAAAGAGTCGTCATTTCCTCGTCTGGAGAAATCCTATTCCTCATCACACCTGAGTCCATTGATCAAATGATGCAAATTCCCCGAACCGACTCTGCGTCACCTCTCAACCTGGAAATTCTCACGGAATTATACCAGAAAATGACCTTCCCTCAAACAGCTCAAATATTTGAGCTTTTCCTCCCATCATCCGCTCAATTCCCCTCCACAAATACCCCTTATCATTCTTCCATGTTTTCGACCAAAGGAAACCATATCATCTCATCCCTATGTGCCTTGTTAGGATACTATTTAGATCAATGGGTAGATGAACCCATTCTGGGGTTTTTATCCATTTTCTCCACCGATGAGAAGCCCACTACCCAGTTCGACTTCAGCACGTTCCTGGCGAACAACATTCACACACAATTTGTTAATTTTTCCACGAAGGGCATGTTCCAGTACTCTTCCATATTGGCGTACTTGTTCGTTTTCTTCCAAGCGGACAAATTTGTCTTTTCCATGCAGAAGATGGATGGAGATGGTAGACCCCAGGCAGTGACTGCATGGACCTCATTGCTCAAGCACAACTCCATAGAGTTCAGTTTTAAAGAGTTCATTGATCAATTCTACCACCCAGTGGTAAGTATGCTTAGCGGTAGGCCCGAGCCTAGGATAAATGATGAAGTTCAAAGGATCCTGCATCTCTCGGATCACACAAAGACAGGTGATTGGTATTTATACCAAAATCACACTAAAATCAGAGTATATGGGTGTGAGTTGGCACCATTCAAGCTGCCCAAATACCTGCCTATTAGAATTTTTTCCCTAGAGTATATAAGGCAGATGATAAACTCTGATGACATTCACTTCGTGTCACTGAAGAAAAAGCAACAGCTCAGAATCAAAGGGCAGATAGGCTTGTTCATCTGCAACAAACGTGGCGCTGGAGAAGAAGCAAAGAGGCTACTGAAGGAAATGAAGCTCTTCACGAGTTTCCCATGGCATTACGATCCGTGTGGGATCATCTCAGAGATGAGAGTGAAAAACAAGAACATCCCATATGTCCACGAATCTAGGCCTGAAGTCGAGAAATTTGCAAACCAGACAGTATGGGAACCCAACACTCTGGTCGAAGCAGAACAATAGGATCCACAGGCCATTGTCTTACAAACAACCACCCCACAGGTTTCGAAAGAGAAAAGGCCTAGGCAAGATTTGTCTCCGCCTGTCACTGAGGTGTCGTCAGAAGAATTCTAGCTGCACACCAAGAGGCCCAAGACCAGTTCATCTCCCGATCCGACTGGAAAAAAGGGAGTTCCATCTACTACAATGGAAAAGGTTGATAAGCCGCCCCTCAGTGCAAGCCTCTAGCATATCATAACATCAATTTTGCCAAAGAAAACTACAGATTCTCCATCGAATACCCAGCCAAGCAAGGTAGGACCGAAGCTGAGTATTTTTGAGAAATACGAGTTGATCAAGAAAAAGAATCAAACTCTTACCACCGACACCTGCGTCCAGTTCTGGAAGTAGACATCGACCGGGCAACATAGGCTGCTATCTGCATTTGACATTAAGAAGGGTAGAATGCACATGGCATTCCTCCAAGCATAGGTTCCAGATCCAAAGGCAATCACTGATTACAAAAGGGCCACATTTGAGTTCCAAACTAAGGATGTGCACCTAGCCAATCAGATGGACCTACACAAACAAACAGGAGAGATGGTCTTCCATACACTGGTACATGCTTCCACCACTGCGTCCAAATTGCAAGTGTCCCTCAAGAATGTTCAAACACAGTTGAAGTTGGAGAAGTATCATACTTCGCCAAAGACAACAGGATCAAGACTTTGGAGGAATTGGTTCTTAAGATTGGGTATGATCCGACAAACGTGAAGGCATCCGAAGAGATGATTAAAAAGAAAAATGCAGACATAGCCTCCTTGAGGAAACAATTGAAACTCTCGCCCATAGAGGATTCACAGGCGAAGGAAATGGCAGAGACAGAAGGTGAAAAAGATGAAATGCTCAAACTACTCATGGAGCAGAATGCACAACTGAAGGAGATGGAAGCTAAGATGGAGAAGTTGATTAAAGAGAAAGAACAACTGAAACCAATGGAGTTCATTCCATTGAGTGCAATTCCACTTTCGAGAGTGAGCACAGCATCAGTAACAAAAGTCCCGTCGGCGACTCCATTGACCTCCTAGGAAAAGACAGCTGAATTGGCTAAGTCCATGGAAAATATGAACTTGCAGGAAACAGAGATCAACAGGCTCAAAAAGGAGATTGAGAACCTTCAGGAACTCAAAACTTCCTTTCAAATCAGTCTCTCCAAAGAAAAGCAAGTGTCAGATCAACTCAAACAAGAGTTGCAGCAGCTTCGGAAGCAAACAGTGGCAGGTAAAACTTTGGTCGAGGTTAAAGAAAGTGTATGGACCGACATAACCAAGTCCATGAACGAGATATGGTCCATGATACAGATCATGTTTGAGTAGAATGAATTGGTGCAGAGAAGCAAACAGGCCATTGAGAAGATCATATCAGAATTGGGAGATATGCCAACACAGGCTAATGAAATCATCAAGTTCCTAAATTCTATGACCAGGGAGGAACTGGAAGAGCTGAAAATTGAAGACAGAACAGAGACCATCCTCGAGGTCAAAAGAGTTTTGACCAAGAGAGGATTAATTCTTCAGCTGGAAGAAAAGGTTCAGGCCATGGACCTTGGGGTGCAGAGATTTTTTAGTAAGATTGAGGCTCTATAGAAGAAAGGCCTTCCTGGTCTAAAGGTAATCAATGACAAACTGATGACACTCCCAGACTACAAAAAGAGACTGGCTGATGTGGCTAAGGAAATTTCTAAGTTTTCGGGAATTCAAGGCAGCATGCAAGATACCAGATATACAAAAAATGAAGAACAGAAATAAAATGATAGAAATGGCAGAATAACAGTAAAATATCCAGCATAATCTCCACAATAACACATAAATGATATAGGAACAGCAATAGAAATAGCACTTTGATTCAGAAAGCAATGTTCACAAGCCTCTTCGAGGGGAAAACCTCCAATCAAGCAGCGCTCTATTACAATAATATCCAAGCTAGGTTTTTCATACCCTCGACCCTTATTTATACTAAATATGTCTATTAAGAGAAGCATCTAGAGGAAGATCCTTCTAGAAGCGGAAGCTTCTATTAGGTCTTCTTACATCCGCCTTATTCTATTTTATTGAAAGG
>SNQJ01S0029882.1:49412-85895 GCA_010110895.2 Picea sitchensis
CTCTCCTCCTTCCCGGCAAACAACTAGCTCAATGAAAAGCAAAGTCAAGACAAGAGGGTTTAAAGAGGGAGAGTGTTGCTAAGGCAAGGCTCTTTCATCAAACCCTAAAAGAAAACGGCCCTAGGTGTAGATAACCTAGGCCTAGGAGATCCTCTTCCTCTTGAAGTCAAAAGGCATGACTAGCTTAAGGGAAGAAGAAAAAGGAGTGTAGCTATGGATAGGCTCTCTTCTTCTTCTTCAATGGCTAAAAGTTTTTCTATCGGGGAACATGAGACAACGACCTACATGTGTGTTTGTACCTTAGGGTTTTGATTCAACAATATTTATAAATAGATGCAAGAAATTAAACTACAACCATTCAATCAAGAAGTTTTGCAGAAAAGTACTTTCAAATCATCAAGAAAATAATCATGCAAACCCTAGTTGTAACACCTTCCTTCAAGAAAAACACCATAGAATGCCAAAAATCTCTTCCTTCAACAAGTGTGCCTTCTTCAAATTAGCCAATAACCCAAATGGGGTGCAAATTTCAGACCTCCAAGTGGTGAGTGAAATATGATGATAAAATGAGAGTCAAAACCCTCAATATATAGTGTATCAATGACCTAATTTTACTTTTTAGGTCATAAAAAGGTCGACAAGGCCATAATGTCAAAATAATATTGTTTTACATTAAATTGTCAAATTAAAACCCTAATTGAGTTGCAAAGAGAGTAAAATCCCCTTCAAAGGAGGTGCTAGCCCCTTCTAGGGAAAATGAGACATCTAGGAGCAAAATGTTAGCCCCCCAAGGGCCTCTCCAACATGCCACACATGCCACTGCTACCCAGTATGCCTCCAAAAGTGTCCATGAAGTTGGATGACATCATGGTGAATATGGGGACGTCCTAATCCTTCCAAGGCTAGCGTTCCACTAAAAAGGGGTCATTCCCCCTAGGTCTAGTCCTACCAGAGTGCCTCTGATAGAACATCCTCTTCAGTGAAAAATCCCTGATCCATCTCCACCCTGTCTCTACCCCCTGATGGGGTCTCAACATCCATCTGGTGGGCTCTTCAGCCCCATGGAGGTCCGAACTAGTCGTCTCCCCATGTGTACCGGTCCAAATGGTACCTATCCGCCGAGCATGGTCCTGCACATCAAAAGATACGCCCTCCATGTGCTCATCAGTCACTGGGATCATAGCAATGTTAATCACATCTCATCATCAATATTATTAAACATATGCATAAAAACCCCGATACATCAGTCAATAGCTCAAAGACATTACAAAAACCTGCAATACAAGATTGGAGAAAAAGACAAGATGTCCTATTGGGCTAGTATCCACAAGAAAATAAAAGTTTCCAGGAAGATTTCATCCAAGCCATGTAAGTGAGGTGATGTGGCTAGGGGATGTCTAGACATGTGGGTGCAGTGGGGGTCAAGGATGCATAATGTTATTTGTGGGTGCCTTTGTAGAAGGCGAGTTGTACCTGTCATGGATGCACTTTTTCCAAGCCCATTTTTGCCTTTATTATTTTTCTTGCTTTATTCTTTTTTATTCAAGGGCTAACCAGAGGACACTGCCTTAGCATGGTGACCAAAGCTGAAAGTGTTACCCACAAGTACTTTCACAGAGATGAGAAGGCTGGCTCGTGATGAGACCCCCTTTCCCTTGGCCATGCAACCAAAGGTCACTTCCTTGGCGTGGTAACCAGATGGTGGAAATGTCATACTGCTAGGTACCCATGAACCTAATAGGTTGGCTCGTGATGAGACCCCCTATCCTATGACTAGATCTTGTTTGTTATTTTCCAGGTCCCTCCTGTTTCTTGCTGAGAGGCTTTTTATTGCCTTCTCGGGGATCCCTGGGCGAAGCATATCAAGGTTTCATTTTAGGCTTTTGTCTTATACCAGCTGCTTTTACCTTCTGGGCCTTTAGCCCCTTCTTCCCACGAGATAAGGTGTAGTCCTACAAACAGGTCAAACCAATGCCCGGACAAGGGGAACAAGATAAATGAGCGGGAGACAAGATGAAACAGTTGTACTATGATGGGAGCGGAGGATGGCTCTTTAGAAATTCCCCAGTGGAAAACCAAAACCTATGGGAACAGGTTTGCTAGGGCACCCTGTCAATTCCCCCAATCATGGTCAAGTGGGCCAATGTAAGATCCAAGCATTTGTTAGAGATAAAAGGAATCAAATGCATATATTTAAAGGTTTCAATGATCAAAAGTGACACATACCATGATACCTGGACCAATCACCTCATGGAGAAAGAACCTCTTCTCATACAGGACCAAGACGATGGTGATGGATGTTTCTATTACTGACAAGATAAAGCTGATGGAAGAAGAAAAGTATGTGCCCTCCAGGGCCATGCTCAGGTCAATCCTACTCTTGATACTCCATGTCTAAGACCTATGGGCCTGGAGACATGATGTCCTAGTTATCCCTAAATGGTGGGGATAACAGATACTATGCCCAATAGAAGTCCCCCAATGTTGGATAATATAATTACATAAGTAGGAGGAACTCTATGATTACTACATCCATCATAACAAATTTCCTCAGGATTTGGACCAGCCTCACTACTACATTTTTAATTATCCCTAAACATTGGACCCTCTTGGAGTCAAAAGAGTACAGATCTTTGTAGGACCTGGTGATGTCTAACACTAATTTATCCATGATAGCTAAAGGAATCAAGGAATGTGAATCCCCATAGTCATATAGATAGTGATGGAGATGGAGGTTCTTAAGTTCTAGAGTAATATAGAAAGGAGGGGTAAGCTCATTTCTCCCATCAGGAAAATTTCCCAAGATGATTTAGGGAGTATCATATTGGAGGTTAATCAGTTCAACTTGGAGAGGAATGCCATTTTGGAGAACCATTACACTTGTGGATGGGCTTGCACTCATATTATGATATATTTGGACTTGGGCAGGTTGGGTCTGGGACTGTTCTCTCAATACTAGGAAGTCTGATACATCTTTTTTGTGCATAGGTTTTTGAACAACTTCGAATAGAGGCATTGGGATTTTGAGCTTGCTTAATTCATGCCTAATATCAAAGGGAGGGGAGACCATAGGGACTTCCCCCAAGGATTTGGTGGTATCATTGGGCTTTTCCAAGATAACACTCGACTATTGAGATATTGGGAACTTCCCATTACTTCCAACAATTCGAGCATCTTCGGACTCTTCCCTAATTGGGACCACAGCCTTTTGAAAATTAGAGGCCTTAAATCCTACCTAATTCTTTGGATCTTCAATACCCTTTTCCATGTACCTCCTTACATTCCCATTTCCTTTAACTGCATCATCGCTCCTTCAATTTTGGGTATCCATTTTCACGGGTTTATAACTTGAAATAGCTATACCATAATTCATTTCAGTAGCGAGCATAATCTTTGGTTGGATGGGATAGAAGGAGAACATAACAAAATATCCACTGCTCTTGTCGGAACAGAACCTACGACTGGGTAAGGACATAGCAAAGGCTTGGATTGAATGATTGATTTTCTTTAACTGCAGGGCCATGGAATTTGCTTAGATTGCTTGCTTCATGGTGGAATAGAACTTATGAACCGAAGGGATGGCTTACTTGTCGTCAATTCGTCATACTTCCCCTCCAGTTGTTTTCTCTCGTCTAAAAAAAAACTCTACCATCAATCACTACTAATGACTGCTTGTGTTCGTTCACCTGCCGGAAAACCCTCATTTTGGTCGAGAGAAAGGACAGGTGTTTGAACTTACCTCGGGTGGGAGAAGGAGGGTTGAATGTCGAGCCAACTAAACTATGGAACGCTAGCTCAACTTTTAGTATTATTTATTGGTTAAACGATTTTCTCTTCTCCAACATCCAATTCTCTTCTCTTATTCGGGAAAGGAGAAATGAGGAACTGCTGACCCGAGCTGACGAACCTTTTCAATGCTATAAAATAAAGGTAGGTGTGAGTTACTCAGGATGCTCTGGCCAGATTAACCAAGCTTAGTTAGCGGTATCCAATCTATAGATCAAGCAAGCTTAGCTTTCTTGAACAACCTTAGAAAAGGATGAGTTCCGGGCATATAAACCAACACGGAAGAAGGAATGATCCAAGCAAGATAAGCTATATGGGATGGGCAGGGCATCGGGACAAGCATGCCAGTAAAAGAAAGTCTAGGTGGGATAGTGGGAAATAACAAGCATTTCTTTATTCTAGTTTCTTCTACTCCATGGACCGGACCCCCATTGACTATGTATGATTCGCACCCTCAATCCGAGCTTCACAACCCTCTCTAGATTGACATATCTAGAGTAAGTGCCCTCTTCTCTTCTTCTCTTTTTCCCGCTTGGAAAGAAGGGATCGAATCAATCGGTGGGATTCGCTATGCATGCGGGCCACTAATCCTACTCTATATTTATCCAAAAGGATGAAATAAGAAGAAGAACCTGAAAAAGGGTACCCTCATATCGCAACGATGGTAGGTGGGAAGTTGTGTGAGAGTAGGTCAGAAGAGGGAAATGCGGAGGCAGGTCCCTGACATGTGTGGGGAGTATTGGCATTTCATGTTCCGAACCCATCAGAGCCAACCATAAATAGATAGATCCGATATGGGTTCTTCAGAGTGGATCAACCTAAGATGGGAGGGGATATTAGCATTTTCACTTGGATATTACTAAGTCGACCGCATCACTGGAAAGCCTTTAGCTTCTATTTTCACTTTTTCAAGTTGTTCATCGAGGATTTAGTTGCTCGTGCTAGGACAGGTCATGGAAAAGAGTTTGGAACTAATAAATGAAACCCCCTTCTATAGTGTTGTTTTATAGAATTAATTTTTTGCTGTGTGACCTGTTGTTTCCTTCTCCACACCCTTCATTTCTACGATCAGTTAGCAGGTAGCAACCACCTATACCGAAATGAAAATGCAAATGCATGTTTGTCTTGGTCAGTGGAACCTTTTACCTTTCATGAATCCTTTTTTCTTTAGTACGATATATGCTATGACTGAATCCCTCCCATCCAGGTTCTTTCCATACTCGAAGGAACAAACCAAGTAAAGCATGGGAAGGAGGAGGGACCAAGCAATAGGTGATGAAATGAACTAAGTTTCTCCCCCCCACCCATTTCAGAGAATGAACCAAGCCCCGGTTCGTAAATGACAGACCAATAGTTGGGGTTATGGAGGTTAGATGAAAGCGATGGGCAGGTGAAGGTCAAGCCAAGATAGAGGGGATGGACGCTATCATAGAGGTATCCATTCCCATCCCCAACCAGAAATGATTAAATGCTAATCATTTCTGAAAGGCGGCTATGAGGAGCGAGCTATCAATTGACATGCTGGAGCAAGGCGACCCTCTCTATTTTTAAGGGTAACTATTGCAAGCGAGTTTCAAATAATGGAATGCTTAAATCAAGAATGGGAGAATACTATATTATATACGTAATAAATAAATAACCTATCTTGCTATAAAGAAAAAAATGAAGTGAATCAATTTCTTTTTTGGTTCAAATAAGGCACTTACATAGACGATGCTTGGAAATATAGAAAAGATAGGCCCGAAATTGGGGAGACAATAACCTGGTATAAGATTAAGGGTTTCCAATTGGATATTGACTGCCCGGGCGGAACTGGAGGTGTGTGCCTCACGCTCTAGAAAATGTGTGTGCCAGTGAAAAAAATAGATATATGCCCCGATGCACCATGCCTCATAAGAAATGATACCATACCGACAGAGATATAACATCTTGTTTTGTTAGTGGGCCGATCCCCAACTCCTAATATGAATTAGAAATGGAGTAGCATTCCTAATGCAATTTCTTAACATACATCCACTGGACAGGCAATCTATTCGTCATGTGCTATGTTTTCTTCCATACCCATCTCTTTCCAGGGCTTGTGACATATTTCTTTCCTGAGCCGAGATAGATAGAGAGAACGTTGCTCGATCAATCAACCAAGACTAGCATGATATATGATGGACCTAATGCCAAAGGTTGTGAAAATTATGGACCAAAGCATAGAAATGAATAAAGAAATAAAAATTAATGAAGTGGGTGAAAATGAAGTTAAGAGCGAATAAAAAGTGGATGGTATTGAAGGTAAATACCGTGCTGAAACCAACCAAATAGTGCTCCTACCTTTCATACAGGCAGATTTTGTCAGTTCCAAGAATGGTTATTCCATGAATAAGATTAGATGAAATGCTCCTAATCCTAGACCTCCTACTAATCCTTTTTTGGCTTCTGATGATGATGTCATTCCTTATTTTGATGCTCCTTATGATAGGGGAAGGAAACCCCCACACTCCAATGGGTGAACGGGAAGAACTGATCCAGGGAAGTAGATGAGAAATAAGAACCCAACATGCTTGTTTGATAATATTGGACTCTACCTTCCCACCTATCTCCATCCCCGATTTATCCCCTCCTATCCAATAGAAAGTAGTAGAGACTATCTCTTTTTTGGTTTGAAATAGGAAGAACTCTATTTGAATTGTAGGCAAGAAGTAGACTATCTGAACAGGGCTATCATCGGACCCTATCTATCACTGGAATGGACTGATTCGAGAAATGAAACCCAACCTCGCCCGCCTGAACTAACTCTTCTTTTCTGTATATGCTTATTCAGTGTGTGACTCGAACTCTTCTCCTCATATTATTGACTAGACTTGCCTCCCTATCTCTCGCCGAAAATTCGAGATGGGCCTAGCTAGCTCATTATTCCCACCCTGGGTGGAATAGAGATTCTTCTGGGTGGGTTGGAATGACTAGTGGAATTGGGTTGTTGGTTTGTCAAACAAAACATGGAAGAGATAATGGAGCCATTGAAGCAATGAGCAAGGGGCAGATCAGGAACAAGAAAATCATGAGGCCTTATATACATTTATCAGGAAAGTGTATTTGTTGAAAACATCATATCTTAGGTGCAGAAAACAACGAGGATTAGGTAAGGGAAAAATAGTATTCAGAGAAGTGTCGAGGTGCTTTTGAAATTGGTTGTAGAGGGGAAAAGATAAGCTGTCGAGGGTAGAGGTTGGAGCATCTCGATTTGCTCGTTAATGTATATGATCATTCAATGGGACTAAAAATAGATTCTCTTCTTGAGACTCCTGCTTTTGCCTCTGCATATGGGTCTTAGATTGCTGCTCGATCTGTTACCAGTGGATATTCCCGAATGGAAACTATACGGGATGCTGGTCCCATAACTCATCGGGCGTAGTGGCTTATCATCATTCATGGATGAGTTCATTGGTCTTGGTGTCAATTAGCCTGCATGATTCAATGTCTTGGGTTGCTTGGCTCATCTCATTGCTAGTATCGTTACTATGATGCGTGTATAGGTAATTCTTACAGGGTGCTGCCCCATCGGGGGGAATCTCTTAATGAGTTTTGTTTTTCCTTCTCTGACCTTGCCCTGCCAAAATGGATACTTCAGTTGATCGAGAACAAGACCCAGCACCGGTGGATGGAAGAGGAAAAGGTAGAGTGACCCATTTGATGTACCTATTACATAGCTCCTCTTCTTTCCTTTAGCAAGTTAGAGATCCCAATAGGAGAGGTAGAATCCATAGAGGAAAGGGCATCAGAGCCAGGACTAGCAACTAAGTGATTATATGTTCTGTCTTATGATGTTCCAGTTGTAGTAGAGATAGGAGCAAAGACTCTACTAGAAGGAGATCAAGCTAGATTTTATACGGTTTAAGACCCAATAGTAGTAGTTGCAGTGGAATCACTACTGGCATAGGAAAAGGCGGTTTAAGCAACACCGTTAGCATTTCAAGTATCAGCAGGGAGGCATAGCAAGAAGTACGATCATGAGGTAGATACTAACTTGAAAGGTCAAATAGATGGGATCACATGTCTACCGTACGCACCATAAACCTTAGGGAATAAGAAGATTCAGATTTGTCGATATAGGTCTAAGTGGAGATGGGGAGGCTACGATCTTCCGATCTCCTACCTGATAATATCCACCACTAGCCTGTTAGTTACAGAAAAAGGTGGAAACAATGGGAGGCAAATGTGTGTATTTCATAGAGGGTGTATTCTGAATAACCCAGTCCTAGCCTCTTCCTTGGTTCCTAGTTCTAGCTATTGGTTATGGGTTCCTATTAAGAGAGGTCCCAATCAATAGGTATGGTTCAAGCTACTAATACCAGAAAGGGGAAGAATAATTATTCCCGGCAAATTTCTTGAAAATTAGGGGAAGATAAATTCTTCCGATTATGAAGTGAAATGGACAAAATTCAAAGGGGAAGGGGGTGGGCACATTACCAAATGAATATTGATATAAGTTAGAGGCTTATTCGACAATAGGAGGAAAGGCAGAGATAGTTCATAGATGAGGTGAGCCTCTAGTTATCCTTTTGTGTCTCTCGTATTTGCTGCACACTGCCTCTAGTTCCCTTTTCGTAGTAGTTTTTACTCGTAGTTCTTGGCCTACAGTTTCCTACCTGTATGCTGTAGTTTACCTCTTCACTACCTATCCTTCCCGTCCCTGTCTCCCTGTCCTTTCCATGCTTTTAAAACATTTTTTCCCATCTCTTTACAAACCTTGAAACCACGATCTTGGGCCCAAGACAATTTACCAAACTAGCTAGCAATAATCACGTATATAACCCCAATGTGTCGTTATCCCTCAGAAATCAGTGCGTTATGTGTAATCTCTGCATGTCTCATGCCCACAAGGAGTTCAAACCTTTATTGTGTTGCCTCCCGCTCCCCTGTAACATCTCTACCATGCATCCCAACTTTTGTACGGCTCCTATCCCTACCTTTGTTCTTGGTGATGTTTCCACCCATATGTCACCTTTGCTACCGATCTATGCTGCTAGCGGTGAATAAACTTAATCCACCCAAATATGAACAGGTTCCCAAATGGTTGCTTCAAATGACTCTATTACTTGTTCTGGAATGGGCTATAACTATCTATCTGGAAAGGATGCCGCCTCTGCTTATTCTATAGTTGGATATGGAACAATATCTTAAACCGGTAGGATTTCACTCCTTATGCTATTGGATATGTATTTGTCTTTTATGCTATCTCTGCGGGTGTTGCTTCAACGAGATATAGGTATGAATATAGGCAGGGTGGTGGCTCTATAATTGGATCTGTGCCCAGAAATGAACCAGGAACAGGGTATACTTTATCTGGGTAACAAATTAAAACTTGATCTCAAAATGGATCTGAATCATGAAACTATTGGTGGTGAATCGAAATCAACTATAGCTTCATCAAAATAAAAAACAACGGAGAACCAGAATCGACTACTGAAACCACTGATGGTGCTGACGGTGGATAAGTTGGTGGTGGATAAGCTCGGTATCGTGGACCCTGCAGGTTTTGGTATAGTGTGTCGTAGAGAACCATAAGCATCTAAATCACGATCATAAGGGAATGAATCACAAATTTGATCTCATCGTACAGGCACAGAATCTCAATCTCAAAGGTGCTAACGAATGTACGGATCTCATTCATGAAGGTCATAGTCTCGATCTGGATCTATTAGTAGGGATGCTACCGAAGCTGTCGTGTATGGATCGACTCAATTTTGATCTCGAACTACTGCTTGTGCCTTTGTTATAGATGTACCAAAAGTTGGAACACCTGGATAGACTATCTATTATTGTACCAAAACCCGAAACAAGATGAGATATCGACCCTTACCTTCTCTTCGTGCAGGTAATAGTTAACCTTCTTACATTGGTATGGAAGCTAGGACTGGATAAGCTGCTAGAACTGTTATTGGAACTGGAACTATAGGATCCATAACTGGCTTTCAATCTTAAGGATATGCACCTAGTGAGGTACCGTCTGTAGCCTTTTCATATGCTGATGAAACTCCTTACTCTATAGTGGCTACCTCTGTTAATGGTATTTATGGTTTTATAACGAGATATAGATCTAGAGCTATCGACTCTGTCTCTGGTACCTAGGCCTCTTCCTTTGTTGCTAGTGGATATGGTACAAAGCCTATTGCTGCTTCAATGGATGGATCTGGAACCATGCAAAGAGATGCTACATGCACCTTTGCTTCTAGGTCTCGATCTGTTTCTATTGGAGGATCTATTGTTGTTGGTGCTGGATAAAGAGGTTAAACCACAATAGGTGCTTCAACTAGCTTTTACCTTGGCACTAGATCTCTACCACGATGAGCACCAGAATTTTCATCACGACCACGAAAGAGAGAATCTGGATCTAGCTCATCACGAAGGTCAACATATTGATCACTATATATGGATATCTCTCTATGATACTATGATATGGATATGGATGGATCTCGTTCACAGAGGTCTAGATCTGAAGTTTGTATCTGAAGCTCGATCACGAAAGTAATTATCTCAATAATATGGCTCTCCTTCTCTAGGGAAACCGCTATATAGATAAGGTCAAAACGTGTGATTCCAAGTTGTTGATCGAAGAGAGAAGTGTGCATATTGCTATATATAAGATACAACCATCGCATTTTTTTTGTGTTGCATAGATGGTTGAAGCACACGCTACACAAAGTAGCTCACTGCCACTATGTTCTTGTTGGGGACTAAATCTCATATGGGGTGTTGATTCATATGTGAAACACGCACCTGGTATGGGGTTCCCTGCAGTGATCTAAGAACCTAACTCAATTCAGTCTCGATTTATATCGGAAAGACACACTTGCCATTATTATACGATGCATTATTTGTTCGATCAATTCAATCATGTTGTCTTCGTTTCCTTCGTTCCCCCGTAGGTGTCCTGTAGGTTCATCCCTTAGGCCGCCCTATAGGGTGAATGGTTTCCTCATTTATTCCCCTCGGAGCCCTGGTCAAAGTAGAGCCAGTAGTAGTAGTTCCAAAATCAAAGGTAGCAGCATCATATATAGTCTCCGATACAACACCAACAACAGATTCATATGTCGTTGAAGCAGTAGTAGAAGAGCCTGATCCCGGGGATGAAGATCTTGTTCATGCTCATGATTCAATTACTTATGACCGAGATGAATACCTTCATGAGCGATATGAAGAGTTTAGAGATCGAGATCCTGATGCTAGAGAACGATATGCATCATATGAAGGGATGGGATGACCAAGGGATAATGATGGATACCCATAGGTAGGTTGACCATACAAAGTACTAGGACCACCATAAGGATGGCTATGGGATGTAATATCACCACCATAATAATTACCATACACATTGGTTCTAGTAGAAAGACTCATTTGGCCAAACTGATTGGAAGCTTGAGCGACAGATCGGATCCAATGACACCATCAACTGTATGGTATGCCCTCGTCTTATCAGGTTGTGAAAATCGATTATGAGGAGCATTAGGAATGACAGTTTACAAGTATCCAGATTGGAAATATATGAGGTCAAATTTTTGAGCCTTATGGTATTTCTCTTTTCTCGATCCCTGATTAGTATCCCTAGGTTCTCCCGGAATCACTGTTTGCTCCCCCCTCGGCTCATTTCGGAGCTATTGGCAATTGGTGGTTTCCTTTTAGGTTCGATCAACAACTCAAATAGTCTTTATATAAACACATAATATTGGAGATCCCATGGCCGTACCTGGATTCTCCTCTGAAATAAATGAATGAGCAACAACTCTATGTCTACCTCTAACACCATTAGCAGAGCAGGTTCTTCCATAAAACCTCTCGCTTGTGCGATAGTTGGCATCTCTTCTATCATATTGAGATCGCCCAGGCTACGACATAGTGTCAAGAGCATGCCTACTTGGCTAAGGGTACTTAATATCCTAGATTCAAAGTGGAAAGCGCATGTGGACTACCCCTACCTAGCCGCCACCAGCAAGCCAACCAAGTCCAGGTCTAACGACGAAATCTCTCTTTCTTCCAAGTATTCCTAGGACCGAAAGGGGGTAGTTCCTACAACTATAGGGTGGTGAACATTCACCATCATTAGGGTAAATATTTGTTGAATCGACAGAATCTACTGCTCGGTCGACTGCTTCTTCGACTGGTTAAACCATTGGATATGCGTATGGATCTATGTATGGTTATGGGTATAGATCTACGTATGGGTATTAAGCTACTAATGATGGGTCTTGATCTCGATCTAGAGATGGAAGGGATGTTACCTCTAGTACCTTTGTCTTTGGTGGTTATGAATCTATAACAAGCTATCAATATGCTAGAAGGTATGCTAGGCGATATAGTGATGGGTCAACAAAAGAAATTAACTCATATGCTTACTCAACCATATCAACTTATGCTGGATCAACTACTGGTTCACCAATTGGATCAACGAATGCTTAAACGTGTGCTTCAACTAGGTCACATGGAAATGTGTCTGGATCTACTGATGAACCAACCAATGAACCAACTGATCCATATGAATATGGACCTAACACTATGAGTGGCCTACCTATGCTATATGTATCTTCAACTGATGCACCTAGACCTAGAACTTCTCTTGTAACTATCCTTGTCTCTACTCTTGCTTGCTTTGATGCTGGTGCAGGTTCAACGTGGGAAAAACCTAAGCAATCAGACACACCTCGTTTCATAATTCTATATTGTTGCTAGCCCTACATATGGAAAAGGGTTGCTTCATAAAGAATCATGGATCGAGGTGACCTATACCTATTGAAATGGTGACAAGTGTGCATTCGAATTAAATCATATGCTCCACTCATTAGGTTGTAAAGTGCAGGTGTCCGTAAATTCCTTCACGGGAACTAATGATTCATCTCACACGGGAAATAAATAAAGTCGGATGGTTTTTTGACATTACTGCCAAAAGCGAAAGCTTTGAAACACCCGATAATTCTCTATTTATAGGGAGGGTATGCATCTGAGCTAGATTGAGACCCATAGTAAGGAGGTAAATAAGCAATATCTATTATATAGGATGCATTATTCGCACTGGGAATGTATGAATTTATTACAGTTAGTAACTTTAAAGTCTTATCAAAGTAGATCTATATATTTATCTGTGTCTGGTTTCCCTAGTCAAACGCCCATGCCTACGTCTGGTTTCTCTAGTCAAACGCTCCATGCCTTATAAAGGTTCATATGGTTGGCTTTATAAAACAACCCAAGTTCTAATGGTTTTCTTAGTCAAATGCTCAATTTTCATAACCTACCTTAGGTATTACAAATTATACCACCTCACACAGGTAATCGTTAACCTATGATGTTTGGATTGGTAGAAGCAATGTTGTTGGCTCCTATCTTAAGCTAGTGGGTTACTTAGATGGCTTGCTTTCTGACTTGTGATTTGGGCAGTGCTAGTAATAGGAGTAGGGGGGAGGGAAAAATCTGGTAACCTACGATGTATTTAGGGTTCAAATGTATGTGTAGATCAGCTAGGAAAATCATGGTGAAATTCAAAGTGATAGGTGCTTGCTTTCAGACTTTGAAGTTGGGATAAAACCAAGCAAGGATGGGCCACCTTCTTTGCTCAACAAAATATGGCCTAGGACCTTATTGAATAGTTTGGTCACTGCTTCAACCTGTTATAAATGATGAAAATCCATCAATGTAAATGGAAATGGAAATCATGAAAAAATGAGTGACCATTGGGAGTTGAAGGGTTTGAGGCCTCCCTCATTAGTTGCCTGCCTCAGTGAGGTGGGTCATGGGGAGCTCTCTGATCCTATCCACTACCTCAGGGTAGAACCCACATAGTGTCTAGAAATGGTACAACCATCCTGGAAATGGGAAGAGATTACGAGCTTTCATCGGGGGTCTAATGCCATTTCCCTGGCCAGTAGCTGCTTTATCATCACTGTAGGTTGGGTTTTGATGCAGTTAGGAAGGGGATTTGGTTCATGCTTCTGTCGCGTCACCCTGGAGAAGAGATAGGTGGCATTTACCCTGGCCCACCTGACATATGGGAATATAAATGCAGATGAGAGGGATCTGGGTACTGCAAATGCAGATAGAAGAGAGGAATTAGATAAGAGAATAGGAATAGAATGCCTAGGTTCGGATCCGGTTGTGGAACGAGACTTTGGATATGATTACTATGGGCTCGGAGGTTCCATGGAGAAACAGATGGATGTTCATTTTCTCATTTGGGGCGAGGTTAGAAACAGATAGATAAGCATTAGGTGGGATCATTGAAGGCTTGGATCCTCAGACGATTGATCCAGGTCAGAAGGTCACAGGCTATTGGAGGTGATGAGCTACTTGGTTCTAATAGAGGTGCATTGGAAAGAGATTGGGATCCTCACCTCACTTGCTTTCGAAGCTAGGTAAGCAGAGTAAAGGAGATCACGGACAACAGAGGAGTCAGGTTGTTCACTCGCCTAACTTCCACTTGTGGTTGTTGGGCCCTTCTATTGCTGGTACGGAACAATGGGACTTCCTTTATATTGTAGCTAGGGGTGAACAGTGAAAGGCATGGTTGAGAAGACTAAGGATGAGACGAAGAGGTCTGACTGGTCCTACCTCCGTCCCTTTTGAGATTCCTTTGAAGCCTTTGGAGAGGAATTAAGATGATTGAATCCACTCATTTGGTTGTTCATTTTCCATGCTCCCTCAAGGGATCTAGGTTCAACTTCTGCTCCTTGCCGAGAAATGGATACAAAGATGGAGATGGAATGGATGAGATTGATGGTTCTCCACTAGTGGTTTCTAGCCACTTGGATCCGAATAGAGGTCAGTAGCTCTGGGGCAGAGGAACTCGAAAGATAAGATTGCATTGGTTCCGATAGAAATGGATTATCTTGAGATTCAGAGGCAAGTTCATACCTCCCCTCATTGGGTCTGATATCGGGATTTCGATAGCTAGTGGAAGTTCTACAGAGATTACGAGCATCAGAATAAAGAATTGGATAGGTGGAGGCTGAAGGCTTCGTTCTTCCATTTGGAGAGGGAGAAAGAGAGCTTGGGATTGGAGGTGAAAAGAGATGGTTTCAGGCTGCTAACTAGCTGGGAGTAGAATGAGGAGACAAAGACTGATGTTCATTTTCTATTGTTGGATAACAAGCAGAAGGAGAACTGGGAGGGGAATAAAAAGATATAGATGAATAGGCACAGAGGTACCTAGAGTAAGATGGCTTATATGCCGGAGGAAAAACAATGGGACTTGGATGTGGTTCTGATGTCGGGCCAGTAGAGAAAGAAATACATGTTGGTGTTCTTCCCTCCATTGGGTCACTAGCTTCTTCTCTTTTGTTAGTTGATGCTAGATTGAAATCTAAGAGAAGGACTTGAAGAGATAGCTTCCAATGATGGTCCTGCTTCAGTGACAATATTGGCTTAGTTGCTTCTGCTAGATGCCTTGGATATGGAGATGAAGAGGCATTGGAATGCCTTCTCTCTCCGGTCGGAACAACTAGTGATATTATATACTTAATAACAAATGATGGTGATTTCCTTGAGTTAGTTGGGTCCTATATTCCCTCATGGGTGGGGCCTCACAGGAGTTTGTTTGGGTGGAATATAGACCTGGAAACGAAGATGAGAGAGGAGATTCAGTTGTTCTAGTACCAGTGGTTTTGATCGCAAGTAGATGCATAAATAGGACAACCCTCGATTGGATGTTTAACTGGGATTTAGAAGCTTACTTGCATGAGGGATTGCTAGGCACTGACTACACTGGATGCATTAGTTGTCGCTATAGGCTACGAGCGAAAGAGATACTTGGAAAAGTATATATATATATATATTTTCATTATGTTTCATCAGGCCCGGGAGAAGACAAAGCAGACCGATGCTCATTGGATCTAGAAGATGGAGAAATATCTACTTCTGAGCTCCCAGGTTCCTGGCAGATGCCAAAGCATTGATAGCAGTAGTTGGGGCATTAGCTTCTCCCAGCTTGTTCCCACCTCTGGGGATTCAAATGCAGTAAATTGATCTAATTTGGTTCCAGATGCTACTCATTGGTTTTCGTTATTGGTTCTCGTTCCTGTGGAGGAATAGAAGTACGTTTTTAGCATTTTTGACATTGCTTCCCTTGGAGAAAGAAATGAAGTGGTTCTTTCTTGGATAACCATAATGAATTACTTAATTGTCTCACTACTCACCTCTCATCCAGTTGTTTGGGCCTCCCAAACATTATATAGAGGAGTTCCAGGGATAATAGGTTCATTAGCAATTTCATATTGGTGGTGGAAATGCAGCTTCTTAGCTCCCAATTGATAGGGAACAAGGAATTTCATGAGATTGCTTTGGATCCAATAGTTGGGGTCAGATCTGCCTCTGGGGACGACATTGAGATTTTTGGTTGTTTAGGTTCTGCTTCCCCTGGGGATCTTTTCCAACTTAGTTAGAGTCCTTGGCAATGGGAGAAAGAGAATAAGATGGAGGGGGTTCCTTCCATTTTGAGACATAGAAAGAGAGTTCGAATACCGAGGATTACTTTGATCGAATAGATAGGCTGATGGCTCCACGTCAGAGGTTGTTGGGGATAATGGGTTGCCCGAGGGGTTATTTCCTGAATTGTTTCATTCCATTCTATTAGGGGCCATCTTTTATTCGCCTTTGAAGCTTCTTGTTTAGCTGGTTGCAATGAGTGGTTCACCATTGGATTCCACCGGTTTGTTCCCAGGCACTGGAGTGGGAGATGGAAAGCTAGATATTAGATCAATATATCTTGGTTATGCAAATGGTGAATCAAAATATAGAGATGGAGAGAAGCCCTTCCCTTCACTCGATGGAAATGCATATGGATCAGATTCCCTTCAAGATCCTACCCAAAACATCCATGAATTGGTTGTTGGGAGCCTTGATCCTATTGGAACAGATGGGAGATCATTAGATGTTGGTACCGATCAATCGGATGTTGATGATATTCCATTTGATATATTTGGATATTGAAATGCCTTTGTAGCTTCCATTGAAAGGAAGAGAATGGTATTAGTTTTCCCTACTAAGTTTTCCAGAAGAGGCATTAGATTCCACCCACATCCCGAACTTGCTTCATGAGTTGGTGATTCCATTCATTGTTGTGGGAGTGAAAGAGATGGGTTTTCATTTGCTAGAGTTAGCTGGCAAGTAGATGCATAATGAGTAGTTGGGCCTATTGCCTCGAGTGAGGTTCATCCTTCTGGTGAGGAGGACTCAAATGATGGTTTAAGCTTCTTATTGCCAATATATGGAACTGGGACATGGGAGAGGTTAGCTAGGAATACAAGGGATTGATTTGATGAATGGTATTGCCTTTAGTTTATCCTCCTGACAAATTCGATATCATGTTCTTCGTTCAAGGTCCCCTGTTTCATTCGATATCATGTTCTTCGTTCAAGGTTTCTACTTCCGGGTCTAGGAAGCGTACTCGCTTCCATTGGTATGGGGTCAAGAAGAGGCATCAGATGTTGATGGAATAGATTTCCTTTCAGAGCCTTGACGGGTGAAGAGAAGGTTTGAATGGCTCTGTACTTGCTTTTTTAAGATTCATTCCGTTTCGTCAGGGTCAAATGTTGTTGTTCCTACTACTAGGTTGCTTGGAGGAGAAATCCTTTCGAGAGGGGAAAGAGGAGAAACAAGAGCTGGATGGAACTGGATTCAATTGATTGAAATGACCTGAAAGGAGGAGGAGATGGCACTAGGACAATAAAACTAGTTCATGGGACCATTGTATCGCTAGTTGCAGATTCGATTGATGGAGACAAAGAAGATGGGTGCTCTTTTGGGCTCGCCTAGTGAAGGAGAACCAAGGAACTTGGATTTGCCTTCGAAAGTCGGCTGGAGATGCCTGTGTCAGAGGCAACTTATTCCTATAGGGAGTAATCGATTCATCCCAGTTCTCTAGTTATCATGGCATTAATCGGTGGGTCAATTCGATCGGGTCACCTGGCATGGAATTTTGATCTGTATGGCATGTATGACTCAGGAAATTAGAACTGGATGGTTATGTGGAGGTCATCGAGATGGGTCTGAAAAGGGGTAGGGATACTAATTGGCCAACCACCCGCCCGCAGAATTGACCAAGACCCCCATCGACTCATTATTCCTTCTACTCCTACTACATCCCAACACCCACTCCCTTCAGAAGAACTTTAGATGGATCAGGGAGGGCTATAGAAATAGTAGGTCTACTCCCTCAATGCCAGATCGAATACCCCAGGGGTTCCCCTATGGTGGGGGGGGCTCCTCGTCCAACATCACATCTCTCTCCAAGAAGAGGTGATCCTCCACTTCTGATACATTAGTCTATTGATCCTTCATTCAACTGATCATGACCACGGATCTTGAATGACTCAGCTATTAGTTTCAGCTACACGATTAGATAACCTTTTTCGTTCGGGATTAACCAACCAACTTAAATATTGAATGCATCCTCTCTCATTGGATTGAAGCCAACAACCTTCCTGTATTTATTAAAGCCAACCAACAAAGTAGTAGAGATCTCAAAGCCTAAAAGATTGGACCCAAGCCCGCCCTTACCTTAAATTAGGTTTACTCCTGATTCTTACAGGGATGGATGAAATCCATTGGTTGAAAATGGCATAACATATTTTCGTCAAATGAGGCAATGTCAATTGTTGATTTGGATTCCCGCCCGCTTCTGTCGGTTCGTACCTGGATGCTCGAGTAAGGGGAGAGGGCCTTGTGAACAACAACTGACACGGATCATGTGTTGTATGTGAGTGCCCAAGACAACCCCATAAACAGAGGCCACTACTGAACCTCCTGTCTTCCTCGAAGAAGCAGCCAATGCCCCCGAGTTCTCGCATTCAATCTATTAAGGAAAATAACCGTCTGTTCTGGAAACTACATTTGGATTTTCTTTCCCTGACTACTAGGTGTTGCATCACAACCTGAACTAACTAGTCAAATAATGGCTTATCCATAGATAAATATAGGAAGGCTTGGTTATTTGTTTGGATACCCTTCCCTTCTTCATTCTTTGGTGATAGGCTAAGAGAAATATATTCCTCTTGCTTGGTATATAGATTCACCCAGGGAGGAATTGATTCCATAATTATACTGAATAAATGGGCGAGGTAACCTCTTTCTACATTATCCTGATTAGGCAACTCAAATATAAAAAAAATGCTATTTGGACTCTATTTTCTAAATGTGCATGTGATCGCCACAGGTGTGACGAAGGTGGGTCAAACCCTCCCTGTGTAATGGTATATAAGGAAGAATCCAAGATTGAAACTTTTCCGGTAGATACCTAGTATAAGTCTTGTCCCGCTGACTTAGGGAGTATGCACATAAGGTGTATGCCTGGCTCCGATGTGATGTCTCTCTTAGGTGTCTATCCATACTATATGAAATAATAACGGAATGTGAAGGTTGCAACAACCATAAAAATAGACCCCTACGCCATGGAGGTTGGGACCATAAATAACTTTGTATATACAAAGGTAGATTCACACAAATAAAAGAGAGATTTTGATGTTAATGGTTTACAAAAATACCTAGTAGGAGATCCATATGAAGATACGGGTGCTGGGCCAATTGATGGGGTGGAAGTATCAATTTACTGAGTGAAAGTAGCATAGTCGGTCCTACCATAAGCATAGGCGATTGAAGCAGCAAAGTCAGAGCTAGGAGCATAGCCATTTATAGTCACAGATCTACCACTTCGCTATGCATTCCTTCCTATTCGATAGGTAAAGGAAGATCCTGTGGACTTCATTGACTGAGTACAACCATAACCCTAAGTTTTGGATCCATATTGAATAGTTTACCCATAAGTAGAAGTATCACTAGTCTCAGAACTAGCGGAGGAAGCAACAACAAAGATTAGATATTCCACTCATTTACCTATCTGCTCCAGCACCAAATACAGATATAGTCCTAGGTTAAGTGGAATAATCACCATCATAGGGAACACCAGGTGGAAAGACAAGGGAAAGGGTAGATGATCCAGTTCCAACATTCATTTCAATCCTAGTTTATCTTGATCCAATTTCAAACCTACTAGTTTGACTAGTTCAATCATACCGTCTAAAAAGTAGATCTAGTCCTTGATCCAGATTCATACCTTAAAGCGAATTCATAAGTTCCTATAGAGAGTGAATTTTATGAGTGGATATAGGTGAGTTTCCTTGTTCCATTCCTAAATCTTCCGTTAGTTTTTCTTTTATGTCCAATGTAAAAATATTCCTCATTCACTTCGAGTTGTAAGGTTCCGATAACTCCTGTTGTTCAATTGCTTCTCCCAGTTTTGGGCTTAACCTAATAATTTATAGGTGTTTTATAAGGTTTTGGGATTTCTCCCATAAGGATAAGTTACCTAGTGAAGTGAGCATGTGATTGGTCCTTTTGGCATGCTCCTATCTTATCATGACTCCCATCGTTAGTTTCACTCCTAACCAATCTCCTAGAGTTTCTCTTACAATGAGCACAACATAACGATGACATTACAATGAAATAATCCACTCCACACACATGAAAGAACCAAACCTCCACATTGGAACCAAACCAACCTTCACAAAGAGTTAATCAACACCTTGGGTGGATGCACATAAACTATCCCATCTCTGGTCTAGGTACCCTCCCTTGGTAAGGATCACACAGATAGATATCTATCACTCTCTAGAACATTCTCGAAGGGATAGCCTTGCCTTCACCTATCCATACAACACAAATCAGACACACTTAAACCACTCAGAGATAGCTAGAAGTTGATCCTATTGTTGATCCAGATCAAGATGCAAAGGCATAGGCAAGGACAGGTGCATCCGTTGATTCTGTTGATCCTAGTTGGTTCAGTAGACTCATCTTTAGATTTTATCGTTGATGAAGAAGATGATCCAGGTGGTTTAGTCGATCCATCAACAGTAGCAGATCCAACAACATAGACAGAAGTAGCTTCTTTCTTAGCATCCCTACCTGTTCCATCATCTCCTTAGCTAGCAGAAGTTCTGCTTCCAGGTGGTGAATATCCAGATAGAGACCTAGTAAGATAGTCATAGCTCGTTCCAGAGCAAGTAACAGTCATATCTTCGACGATATTTGTTGCCTCTAGGTGAAGTTCATTTACTCACCCCTTCGCCCTGTTCGAGATCAAGACCCAAAAATAGTAGAGTAAGAAACAGATTACTATATACGTATATAGATCAGAATGATAACCATTAGATCAGATCCATAACCAAGTTCAGTGTAGAGAAAATATATACTTAGACCTTCGCTCAATTCCATATCCATTTCCAGGAGCATATGAAGAAGCACGAGATGGATGACATACGTAGCATAAAAGTTTCTTTCTCTACCTATGGACATGGAAGGGTATTGACATCTGACCTGTCTGCTAAAGTTACTTAATCAACGACTGGAATTGGGTAAAATAAGATTGGTAGACATGGGTAAAAAATTGGATCACTAGTGCCATCAACTGGATCTCTATCTCTCTCTACGACTATCTATGTATCTTCAACTGGGTCACCCGCATCTTCTCCTTCCTTTGGTCTCTATGCCTTAGATTACTTTACCCTAGCCTCTGCCTTGTTTTTATTTGATGTCGATGCTTATGCCCTAGCTGTTGGTGCTGATGAAAAAACTTCTTTGTAATAAACAACTGCTACAACTTCACCGATTGCTTCAACCATATCTTGATCTGTAATTGCTCCTGGTTGGGCCTACCTTTTCTCTTTACGCTACTGATCTAGAGGATATGGAACTATGCGAAGGAAATATATTTCATCGACAACATCAACTATTGGATCAACTTCTAGATCGACTGTTGAACCAACCCGAACTGCTACTTATAGAGATGCTGCAGGCCGATGGCATGGGATTTTCATCTCAACCATGAAAATATTACTCTGAATCATGGGCGGAAACATTAGAATTTGGATCACGATATCAAAATAAATCTTTCTATTTACATTCATAATATTGACCATAATATCGATCACAAACATTAGAATCAATGGAAAGGATTGGGTATCAATCTGGATCAGGCTCTCGATCTCTAAACTCTTAATCATCATCTCTAACATCAACTACTTTGGTTGGACTGAATTTTGAACTAACATCATAATCTACTGAACCAACGACTGGATCTACTGCAGAATCTACTACTCCTTTCACTCGGTCAACCGAATCTCTCACTGGCCTATGGTTATCAAATTAGAACATCGGACTCTTTACCTGTATCATCAGGAACTGAATCTGCTACCTTGGGTTCTGCCCTTGCCGCTGATGGGTCAACTGGTTCTTCAACATATGCTTCTACCTTCACGTAGTGGAGTGGTTACCTACATGGTATGAGGGAGAAAGGAACGAGAAATATTGCTAGTCACAAATGGGGTAGGGTATTGTTGGAAATTAGACTCAAACTGGGTCATTTCTTGGACCATCATTAGGGTAAACATTTGTTGAATCAACAGAATCTACTACTCGTTCGACTGCTTCTTAGACTAGTTAAACCATTGGATATGCGTATGGATCTGTGTATGGTTATGGGTATAGATCTGTGTATGGGTCTTAAGCTACTGATGATGGGTCTTGATCCCGATCTAGATATGGAAGGGATGTTGCCTCTGGTACCTTTGTCTTTGGTGGTTATGAATCTATAACAAGATATCAATCTGCTAGAAGGTATGTTAGGCAAGATAGTGATGGGTCAACAGAAGCAAATGAATCATATGCTTACTCAACTAGATCAACTTATGATGTATTAACTACTAGTACACCAACTGGATCAACAAATTCTTAAACGTGTGCTTCAACTAGGTCAGATGGAACTGCGTCTGGATTTACTGATGAACCAACCAATGAACCAACTGATGCATATGAATATGAACCTAGCACTATGTGTGGCCTGCCTATGCTATATGTATCTTCAACTGATGCACCTGGACCTAGAAATTCTCCTGTATCTATCCTTGTCTCTACTCCTGATTTCTTTGATGCTGGTGCAGGCTCAACGCAGGAGCAACCTGAGAAATCAAGCACACCTCATTTCATCATTATATATTTTTGCTTTCCCTATATATGGAAAAGGTTTTCTTCATAAAGAATCATGGATTGAGGTGACCTATACCTATTGAAATGGTGACGAGTGTGCATTCGAATTAAATCATATGCTCCACTCATTAGTTTGTAAAGTACAGGTGTTCGTAAATTCCTTCACGGGAACTAATGATTCATCTCACACAGGAACTAAATAAATTCGGATGGTTTTCTGACATTACTTCCAAAAGCGAAAGCTTTGAAACACCTGGGAATTCTCTATTTATAGGGAAAGTCTGCATCTGAGCCGCATCGAGACCCATAGTAAGGAGGGAAATAAGCAATAGCTATTATATAGGATGCATTATTCGCACTGGGAACGTATGAATTTATTATAGTTAGTAAATTTAAAGTCTTATCAAAGTAGATCTATATATTTATCTACATCTGGTTTCCCTAGTCAAATGCCCATGCCTGCATCTAGTTTTTCTAGTCAAATGCTCCATGCCATATCAAGGTGCGTCTGGTTGGCTTTATAAATCTACCCTGGTTTTCTTAGTCAAATTCTCAATGTCCATAACCTACCTTAAGTATTACAAATTATACCACCTCATGCAGGTAATTGTTAGCCTATGATGTTTGGATTGGTAGAAGCAATGTTGTTGGCTCCTGGCTTAAGCTAGTGGGTTACTTAGATGGATTTCTTTCTGGCTTGGATTGCTTTCTGACTTTTGATTTGGGAAGTTCTAGTGATAGGAATAGGGGGGAGGGAAAATTCCAGTAACCTACGATGTATTTAGGGTTCAAATGTATGTGTAGATCAGTTGGGAAAATCATGGTGAAATTCAAAGTGATAGGTGCTTACTTTCAGACTTTGAAGTTGGGCTAAAGCCAAGCAAGGATGGGCCACTCATTTCGCTCAACAAAATCTGGCCCGGGACCTTATTGAATAGTTTGGTCACTGCTTCAACCTGTTATCAATGATGAAAATCCATCAATGTAAATGGAAATGGAAATCATGAAAAAATGAGTGACCATTGGGAGTTGAAGGGTTCGAGGCCTCCCTCATTAGCTGCCTACCTTAGTGAGGTGGGTTGTGGGGAGCGCTATGCTCCTATCCACTACCTTGGGGTAGAACCTGCATAGCATCTAGAAACGGTACAACTGGCCTGAAAATCGGAAGAGATTATGAGATTTCACCGGGGGTCCGAGGCCATTTCCCTGGCCAACAACTGCTTTATCATCACCGCAGGTCAGGGTTCGATGCAGTGAGGAAGGGGATTTGGTTCATTCTTCTGCCACGTCACCCTGGGGAAGAGATAGGTGGCATTTACCCTGGCCCAACCGACATATGGGAATAGAAATGCATATGAGGGGGATCCAGGTACTGCAGATGTATATAGAAGAGAGGAATTGGATGAGAGAATAAGAATAGAACACCTAGGTTCAGATCTGGTTGTGGAACGAGACTTTGGAGATGATTGCTATGGGTTCAGAGATTTCGTGGAGACAGAGATGGATGTTCATTTTCTCTTTTGGGGTGGGGTTAGAAACAAATAGATAAGCATTAGGTGGGCTCATTGAAGGCTTGGATCCTCGGATGGTTGATCCAGGTCAGAAGGTCGCAGGCTATTGAAGGTGATGAGCTACTTGGTTCTGATAGAGGTGCATTGGAAAGAGATTGGGATCCTCACCTAAGTTTCTTCTGGAGCTAGGCAAGCGGAGGAAAGGAGATCACAGCCAACAAAGGAGTCAAGTTTTTCACTCACCTAGCTTCCACTGGTGGTTGTCGGGCCCTTCTATTGCTGGTACAGAACAATGGGACTTCCTTTATATTGTAGCTATGGGTGAAGGGTGAAAGGCATGGTTGAGAAGACCAAGGATGAGACGAAAAGGTTTGACTAGTCCTTCCTCCGTCCCTTTGAAGCTCCCTTTGAAGGCAGGGAGGTACCTGGAGGAAGATGGATTAGATTTCGGAGAAAAACAATGGGACTTGGATGTGGTTCCGATGCCGGGCCAACAGAGAAAGAAATACATGTTGGTGTTCTTCCCTCCATTGGGTTACTAGCTTCTTCTCTTTCGTTAGTTGATGCTAGATTGAAATCTAGGAGAAGGACTTGAAGAGCTAGATTCCACTGATGGTTCCGAATCACCGACAATATTGGCTCAGTTGCTCCTACTAGATGCCTTGGATATGGAGATGAAGAGGCATTGGAATGCCTTCTCTCTCCTGTCGAACCAACCAGTGATATTATATACTTAATAACAAATGATGGTGATTGCCTTGAGTTAGTTGGGTCCTATTTTCCCTCATGGGTGGGGCCTCAAAGGAGTTTGTTTGGGTGGAATATAGACCTAGAAATGGAGATGAGAGAGGATATCTAGTTGTTATGGTACCAGTGGTTTTGATCGCAAGTAGATGCATAAATAGGACAGCCCTCGATTGGATGTTTAGCTGGGATTTAGAAGCTTACTTGCATGAGGGATTGCTAGGCACTCACTACACTGGATGCATTAGTTGTCGCTATAGGCTGTGAGCGGAAGAGATACTTGGATAAGTATATATATATATATATATATATATATATATATATATATATATTGACAGCCCTCGATTGGATGTTTAGCTGGGATTTAGAAGCTTACTTGCATGAGGGATTGCTAGGCACTCACTACACTGGATGCATTAGTTGTCGCTATAGGCTGTGAGCGGAAGAGATACTTGGATAAGTATATATATATATATATATATATATATATATATATATATATATTCATCTTCTATTTCGTCGGGCCTGGGAGAAGACAAAGAAGATGGATGCCCATTGGATCCAGGAGATGGATAAATATCTGCTTCTGAGCTCCCAGGTTCCTGACAGATGCCAAAGCATTGCTAGCAGTAGTTGGGGAATTAGCTTCTCCCAGCTTGTTCCTGCCTCTGGGGCTTTGAATGCAGTAAATTGATCCAATTTGGTTCCATACGCTACTCATGATTTTTCATTATTGGTTCTCGTTCTTGTGGAGGAATAGAAGTACTTTTTTAGTAGTTTTGACGCTGCTTCCCTTGGAGAAAGAAATGAAGTGGTTCTTGATTGGATCACCATAGAGAATTACTTAATTGGCTCACTACTCACCTATCATCCTGTTTTTTGGTCCTCCCAAGCATTAGATAGAGGAGTTCCAGGAAGAATAGGTTCATTATCAATGCCATATTGGTGGTGGAAATGCAGCTTCTTAGCTCCCAATTGATATGGAACAAGGACTTTAATGAGATTGCATTGGATCCAATAGTTGGGGTCAGATCCACCTCTGGGGACGTCATAGAGAGGTTCGGTTCTATGGGTTCTGCTTCCCCTGGGGATCTTTTCCAACTTAGTTAGAGTCCTTGGCAATGGGAGAAAGAGAATAAGATGGAGGGGGTTCCTTCCATTTTGAGACAGAGAAAGAGAGTTCGGATACCGAGGATTCTGTTGATCAAATAGATAGGCTGATGGCTCCACTTCGGAGGCTGTTGGGGGGAATGGGTTGCCCAAGGGGTTATTTCCTAAAAATTTTCGTTTCGTTCCCTCAGGGGCCATCCTTTATTCACCTTTGAAGCTTCCTGGTTATCCGGTTGCAATGAGTGGTGCACCATTGGATTCCACTGGTTCCTTCCCAGGCACTAGAGAGGGAGATGGAAAGCTAGAGATTGGATCAATAGATCCTGGTTATGCAAATGGTGAATCAAAAGATAGAGATGGTGTGTCTGATTTCTCAAGTTGTTCCCGCGTTGAACCCACACCAACATCAAAGTAAGCAGGAGTAGAGACAAGGATAGATACATGAGAAGTTCCAAGTCTAGGTGCATCAGTTGAAGATACATATAGCATAGGCAGGCCACTCGTAGTGCTAGGTCCATATTTATATGCATCAGTTGGTTCATTGGTTGTTTCATCAATAGATCTAGACGCAGTTCCATATGACCTGGGTGAAGCACACGTTTAAGCATTCATTGATCCAGTTGGTGAACCAGTAGTTGATCCAACATAAGTTGATCTAGTTGAGTAAGCATATGAATCAGTTGCTTCTGTTGACCCATCACTATCTCGCCTATCATACCTTCTTGAAGATTAATAACCTGTTATAGATTCATAACCAACAAATACAAAGGTACCAAAGGAAACATCCCTTCCATCTCTAGATCAAGATCAAGACCCATCATCAGTAGCTTAAGACCCATATGTAGATCTATACCCATAACCATACACAGATCCATACGCATATCCAATGGTTTAACCAGTCGAAGAAGCAGTTGACTGAGCAGTAGATTCTGTCGATTCAAAAAATGTTTACCCTAATGATGGTGAATGTTCACCACCCTATAGTTGTAGGAACTACCCCCTTTTAGTCCTAGGAATACTTGGAAGAAAGAAAGATTTTGTCGTTAGACCTGGACCTAGTTGGCTTGCTGGTGGCGGCTAGGTAGGGGTAGTCCACGTGCACTTTCCAATTTGACTTCAGGATCTTAAGTACCCTTATTTAGGTAGGCAACCTCTTGACACTATGTCGTAGCCCGGGTGATCTCAATATGATAGAAGGGTAAACATTTGTTGAATTGACAGAATCTACTGCTCGGTCGACTACTTCTTCAACTGGTTATACCATTGGATATGTGTATGGATCTGTGTATCGTTATGGGTATAGATCTATGTATGGGTCTTAAGCTACTGATGATGGGTCTTGACCCTAAACTAGATATGGAAGGGATGTTGTCTCTGGTACCTTTGTCTTTGGTGGTTATGAATCTATAACAGGCTATCAATCTGCTAGAAGGTATGCTAGGCGAGATAGTGATGGGTCAACAGAAGCAACTGACTCATATGCTTACTCAACTAGATCAACTTATGCTGGATCAACTACTGGTTCACCAATTGGATCAATGAATGCTTAAACGTGTGCTTCAACTAGGTCAGATGGAACTACGTCTGGATCTACTGATGAACCAACCAATGAACCAACTGATGCATATGAATATGGACCTAGCACTACGAGTGGTCTGCCTATGCTATATGTATCTTCAACTGATGCACCTGGACCTAGAAATTCTCCTGTATCTATCCTTGTCTCTACTCCTGCTTGCTTTGATGTTGGTGCAGGTTCAACGCGAGAACAACCTGAGCAATCAGACACACCTCGTTTCATCATTCTATATTGTTGCTTTCCCTATATATGGAAAAGGGTTTCTTCATAGAGAATCATGGATCAACGTGACCTATACCTATTGAAATGGTGACGAGTGTGCATTCGAATTAAATCACATGCTCCACTCATTAGGTTGTAAAGTGCAAGTGTCCGTAAATTCCTTCACGGGAACTAATGATTCATCTCACACAAGAACTAAATAAAGTTGGATGGTTTTCTAACATTACTGCCAAAAGTGAAAGATTTGAAACACCCAAGAATTCTCTATTTATAAGGCAAGTCTGCATCTAAGCCAGATCGAGACCCATAGTAAGGAGGGAAATAAGAAATAGATATTATATAGGATGCATTATTCGCACTGGGAACATATTAATTTATTACAGTTAGTAACTTTAAAGTCTTATCAAAGTAGATATATATATTTATCTGTGTCTGGTTTCCCTAGTCAAACGCCCATGCCTACATTTGGTTTCTCTAGTCAAACGCTCCATGCCTCATCAAGGTGCATTTGGTTGGTCTAGGGATCTCCCCAATAGCAATATCTGGGATGTTTGCGGTCAACCCCTCCAAGTTTTGCTCCACTGCCTCGTAGTCTTTGGCATCCCATCTCACCATTGGAGCCACCTCTCCTTGCCATTGAATAAGAGACATTTCTGGAGGTCGATATGGCCCCACATCCATGTCATCAAAAACAGATTTTTGATTAGTTCTTGGACAAACATAAAAACATTGCATATGATAAAATTTACAAAAACATTTAAAAAATAACAAAATGTGTACTTCTTACCTAGATCACCCCACTGAGCATCCTCAGGCAGGGCCAAATATGGATCTCCTCGGAAATCCAAACCAACGTATGCATAATCGTCAATCATCAACATCTGTTGCCTTAACTATTCAAAAAATGCATCATTGTACTTGATTATGGGCCCTGTTACATGACGAGCCATGAGGTTGCACCACCTCAACATCCTTGGATCCTCTGGAGCCGGTAAACCCTAATCAACCTGTAATCGCAGTAGTGGGACCCTCTCAAGAAAGAATGACACCAAAAGTGATCCATACCCAAACTGCTTCAAGTCACCCTTTCTGCACTTCGTCAATTGCCTCTTTATACTGCGAAGAATTACGTTCGACCAATTGAAGACCTGACGCTCTGTGCACTCTATGTCATATTGAAAGTAGCTCTGGAGAGCCATGTGTGGAGCCGCGCTCCTAGCCATCCATGCAATAGTGAACAAGATGGTCCGAAGGGTCAAATATTGGACCCCCCAAATAGAAACCTTACCCTTTCTCCTCTCTGCCTCGGGGACACAATACCAACGACAATACTCACTCATGGGGAGCCCGCCGCCTCTACCTCTGGTAAAATTAGTGTGGTATCCACCCCGTGAAAACCTTGTTAGGAAATAGATATCCTCGATATCTAAAGTCATTGTATATACTCACATGTGAAATAACTGTTGGTCCACGTCCCACATGTGGACTAGGTATTTCAACAATCTGAGTTGGGCCCTCATGCCCGAAATCCTGAAGAATTTCAAGAGCCCATAGTCCTGGAGAGCAGTGACTGTACCCGGTTCATTCCCTACAATGGCATCCTCCTCCTCATGTTCTCTTTGTCACCACTCCAGCATTGTGATGGTCAAACACCTGCACAAGAGCCATGAGAGAAGAGTCAACACCTTGTTTCAAACTTTTGCATAATTTTTATTAAAAAAAATTTAACTTTAAAAACCATGTTTCAGCCCTCGCAGGTGAGCCTTTGGTACAGTGTGAGATTCTCACAGGTTCCCTTAAGGCCACCTGTATGAATCCTTGATTCTCGCAAGTCTCGCAAGGATCACCTGCGAAAATGCTTGGGCACAAGGTATGGCCCTAAAATGGACCTAAAACCCTGAAAATTGCTAATAAAAACTAAAAATAAACCATGGGAAAGTTGAAAAATCGAGAGCTTACCTCGTGGGCTGATACAGTTCGCCAAACGGTCACTTGTGCCTCCCATAATCGAGCAAAGAAATTCGGGGGAAAATGAGGTATATTGGGCAAGTTTTTGCCAAAATCACAATGAATTGGTAAAAAGCCCTTTTTACCCTTATTTATTCACTTTTTACTATTTTTTATTGATTTTTGCCTATAAAACCTAATACCCTAATAGTCTTGTGAGTATGGTCTTTTGCAGATATCGCTTCGAAGTCTGAATGGAGGGTACGGGTGTTCTTTTTCTTTTTGTCGCATGTGTGACTACTTTTTTAAGGTTTTTCAGAAAAAATCTCGAGCTTAGTCTTCATTGATTCTTGCACTCGAAAATACATGAGAACGTAACCGAATATGATTTTTCTCGTCTTTTTGTACTCATCATGGTAACACGAAAACGACGAACACAAAGGAGTATCCTTTAAGCTCTTTTCACGCTCCCTAAAAACGAAAAGATGGTTGAGCAACCTTGTTTTGTTCACGCTTGTAAAAGTATTTGAATAAAGTGTTTGATGGGCAATATTTTATCACTTTTTCAGTCTTGTTGAACTATTTTACGAAAAATGAACCGAGAGAGTCCTCTTTAAGTGTTTTTCAGACTCTCAAAACATGAAAACCCCCCGAGTTTTCTATCATTGGACTCGTTAAACAAACATCAAAAGACCCGCAATGGGACCGAACCACTCCTTCCTAGGGTTCGTTAAATATACTCTGAGGGACTCGTCCGAAGGATGAGCTTACATCGACAAGCATATGTTATCCTCCTCAAGATTGTGTAAAAATAAAGAGGTACTCGCCAGAAATGGTGGGGGAAATTTTGGGAAAGGGATGTGTTTTCGTATTCATATCAATGGCAGTAAGCGTCACTCTTGAACATGACACCCCATATTCGTCATTCGATGTCGGGTTGGGAAATCCATTTGTCTCTCATTCGACTTGCTACAAGGTCATATCTTGGGTCATCTTTGAGTTAGTGTTGCCAAGTTAAAATCTCCATAAATGTGAAGGAAGGAAATCCTTTTTTTTCTCAATCCAAACAAAAAATGAGCTTAAGAACCAATAATTCACAAAAAAAATTGTTTCATTCCCTATGCTAGTATAAAAGGAGATGTTGTGATCCTTAGATAAATGTAGAATATCAACAACACCTCCCCCTTATATGATTTCCTTGGGAGACTCCATCAAAATAAACTTAAAACATATCCTTATAAATTCATTCAACAAAAAAATTATATTAATTAATTAAACTCATAATCATATGATAAACCATATATAATATAAAAATAAACATGACAAAATATCACAATCTATTTGCTAAATATCCATATCTTTATTAGTATATTATTTCTATCAATATATAATTGAAATGAGATCTAACTCTACACCATTTATTTATTGTAATTTATAACCTAAACTCATTTCCCCAAACAATTATGTCAATTGTCCAAAAGGATAACACTTTGACCGAATTTGTCACCAGTGACCAAATCTGTCACACCATTTTCATGACCATCGTAGAGGTGGTTGTTCCATCCCATTTGCATGATTTCATGTGTTTGTTGTGGCTGAACATACCATTTCCGTGACCAACATAGAGGTTGTTGTTCCATCCGAAACACATGATTTCATGTGTTTGGTGTGGCTGAACATGCCATACTGAGACCCCCATTTATATAAAGCATGAATGGTGCTCCCAAGATGCAAAGATTGTAGCGAGTGGATGTATCCTATAACGAGTTTAAAGATTGTAGTGTTCTAAGTTTATAGAGTCTTAATGCCTCGTTTCTATTCACGCCTCTCGTATTAGCAATCTCTTGGCCAGAGATAGTTTGCACCTTTACGCAACAATTTTCATGTCAACCCACCACTAGGTTGATATTCTAAGCCAGGTTACAAACTAGGCTATTCTAGATTGAGATATGAACTAGGCAGGGACTAGCTGCTTTGCAGCTATTTGCCTTGTTTATTTATTATTAATAATATTTATAGTTTTAATGTTTTAAGAATTTAAGTATGTAGATTTTCATTATTTCCATAATTACAAACAATATTTTAAGAATTTGTTTTCTTTCCTTTTCTTAATAAAGGGGAATGGAAATCATTGGATTGAATTGTATTTATTAGAGGGTAAATTGCACAATTTTGTGGTATGATGAGTATTCTAATGGGTCATATGGATAAGTGGATACTGGTAGCTATCCACCTATTCCACTAATTCAGAATGGTTTCACATCTTGCAGATTTTTTTACAGTTTTTTAGGTCCCAAACTTTCATGGTTGTTTTGAGGCCTTGAACAATGTTTCTTTGACATGATAGTGCCCAATAAGTGCAGAAGGCATTTGGACCATTCATAATGTGTACTTCTTGGCTAGACCTTTCCAACTGACTACAAAGTGCCTCAAATGGAGATCATATGCAAAAATAACGCTCTGTGGAAGTTGATGTATCAACTAACCACATCGGGCCCACAAACCTTTTCGCTTTTCATTATTTTTGTATTCAACTTCTTGTGAATGAGCATACCCTTCACATATCTATCTTCATAAATAAATAACCCACAAACATTATCTACAAAAGACCCGGTGCTTGTAATTCACAACATTCAACCACTTTTATTTATGTTTTAAATTATTAAATATATTTATATTAATTTTGAATTTATTAAAAAAAAAGCCTAATATGAGAGTTTTACAACTATTTTCGGAGTATTTCAAAAAGTCTAGTCTATTGGATGCTATAACAGTAAAACTGTAACCATAATTACAAAAGACAATGAGAATATCATTAGCCTCGGAGGAGATACCAAGCCTCTATCATGGATTGAAGAGGAAGCTTCTTCCTGAAACTGTGATTGAGGCAGAATACCCCAGGGGAGACCACTTCTTTTGGAGCGGGCTCATTCTCGCACTCTAGGCATGATGGCTGGAAAAAATTAGTCAAAGGGACAATAATGGAGTAAGAGAGGAAACTCACCCAGACATTGAAGCAAATCAAAACACCCAATATCATCAAAATACCAGTCGAACATAGGTGGAACTTGATCACAAATACCCATATAACTTTCTGGGTGAGAGGGCATTAAATCCATCATAACTAAGGTATAGATAGAATTAAGAGCCATACTTGCAATAGTACCACCACCGAGCTGAAGAGAAGAGTTATCATATACATTATTGATTTCAAAATAAATAAATAAGGGCCATCTCGACGGGACAAGGACCTTCCCGCAGAGGATTGGACCAAGGATTTCTCCTCCACCTAACGTTATATCCTCGTACAAGCTACATTAAAATCAAACTGATGTCACCCCATCCAGGGTGGAGTGTGCCGTCCAAATTGATGCATTCCAGAAGAATAGGATTTTTGGGCCATTGGATAGAGTTACAGTCCAGATCCAAAATATTGGCCAATTTGTCCACGACTTTATTGTATTCTCTATGAACATGGGAGGGGATAATAACTAGATGGTTTCCTAGAATGGATTGCATGAATTCAAGGATGATAAGAAGTCTCCAACTCAGAGAAATTTTGGCAGGATCAGAGCCATGAAGGGCAGGATCAGAGCCATGAAGGAGACGAGTGAGAAGGTCTAAGATAATATGAGAGTCCCCTTCTGCAATAAGAGTATGGAAACCAAGGAGAGGAGAAAATTGAATACCTTTGATAAGGGCCCAAAGTTCTGCCACATTATTGGTATTGTGCCCAATGCTCATAGCAAAAATACGAAGAATAGTTCCCGGGTAATTTCTAAAGACCACCTACTTGGAAATAATGGAGCAAGAGTGAGTTGTAAGCGTAAGTTCTAAGAGTTAGTTATAAGAGTCAGTTCGTAGTTCACTCTTTGTAAAGTCTATTTGTTTGTGGTTTGCATGTAATCGACTAAGTAGAGTCTTTTCCTATTTAAGAATGTAATCAGTCTTCATTGAATAATAGAGAAGTGAGCGTAGCCTCACCGTGTGTTGTTTTCTCATATTTTATCTTGGTATCCGAGCCACGTAAGTGAGGTGTGGCGCGTTTGAAAAAACTCAAATTTCCGCACTCAATTGTGCATTATAGTGTTGAAGGATTTAAATATTTCCACACCCAAGTAAAGCGTGAGATGCAGAATCCACACACTCTAATAGAAGGTTAAGTGCGGAAATAAATGTGTTTTCACAGGTCGCCTGAGCTCGTGGAAGGCAAATCGTGAAGGTTATATTCTTATATAGTTTTAGTTTGCATGCTTGGAGGTTTTGAAAATAGTGGAGTTTTTTTTAAATCGTGGGGTTTTTTGAGAATCTGCATGTAAAGCGTGAGCTTTCAGATCTAGTGCAAATGAAGCGTGAAGCATGAGCCTGAGTGTAAGTTTTTTTTTACATGTGAGTGGATACTTTTTTTAAAGCGTGGAGTTATAAACTTTTTATTAAAGTGGATAGGTATAAACTTGTATGGGAGTTATGAAAGGTGGATATAAGTGTAGTGAGGTGGATATTTAAAAGTGGGTTTTATTATGAAGTTTATTAAAAGTGATTTTTTATTCAAAGTGGATATTTTTGAAGTATAAACTTTAAAAGTGGATGTGTGGTTAATAGGTTATATGTATGCTTTAAGTTTGCCGTTATGCTTATCCCCATGATAATTATTGGTAGCTTGTCCTTTTTATCACAATGTAGTATTCTATTTGAACAATAAGAGTTGAAATGAAATTAGTTATCATAAAATTGGTTTTAATGTGGTATTATTAGTCTTTGCTGAAGGCGTAGAGGGACTATAGCGATCGATAATTCGTTGACTTCATATTAATATGTCATTTGACTATAAATTTTCGCATCATCTGTATTGTTCGTACTATAGAAATAAAAACATTATTTTATATATATATAACTTATATGTCATTGTTGTTCCCAATGTTTCAAATGTGTAGATATCCAAAGTTTTGAGCTTAGACGCTCTATTTTATTTTTTATTACATTTTTACTGAAATGTTTACATACCGAAAGCTTTGAGCATGGAGGATGTTTTTTAATGTTTTTTTTATTATTAGTCCATGCCGAAGGCATAGAAGGACTATATTGATCACATATTAATATGTCATTTTATTATTATTATTATTATTAGTCCTTTGTATTTGTATTGAAATGTTTACATATTGAAGGTTTAGAGCATTGCTAGTTTGTTTGACGTGCTTGAATAGGCCTGACATCTTAAATGTTTACATAGCACGAGGTCCTGAAACAGTCCTCACAACTTAAATTTTTTCATACCACGAGGTCCTTAAACAATCTAACAGCCTTAAATGTTTACCTAAATAGGCTTCTCAGAGTACATTTTTCCTCGAATTTTTCCATACAATGTTGGAGTGAATTTGGACAATATTGTTGTCCACCGCCAGTTGAATAGGGATTGTATGTTTCATACTTATTCTATGCTTGGAATTCAATTCGGTCATCGTTGAAGATACATTCAGTGTTTACTAGTTCAGTGGGTGCTTCTTGTTCGTTGGTTCGTCGGTTGCTTCTTGTTGTTGTTTGGTTCAACTTTGCAAGGTTGGGTACTTTCGCCTACGGTTGGACTTGTTGGTTCTTGTTGCTTGCTTTTGTTTAATTCAACTTTGTACGGTTGGGGTCCTGCATTCACAGTTGGATCTATTTTTTATTTTACTTTGCGGGGTCCAGGTGTTGCACCCACAATTCGACCTGTGCTTTTGTCGTTCATCATCTAGGAGTAAGTTTCGATGCCATAATTTAATTTTCTATTCATTCTTTGTTGTTCACTGTTTACAGTTTGCAAGTAAGAATGTTTGATTATTTCTACTAGCGTGCTCATCATATATTTCCAGTTCCTTCTGTTCTTGGGCTGCAGTTTGGTAATCGTTGGAGATACATCTGTTGTTTACTGGTTCAATGATTGTTGCTTGTTTGCTAGTTCGTTTGTTCGTTGGTTGTTGCTTGTTGTTGTTTGGCTCAAGTTTATGAGTTTGAGGCCTTGGGGCTGCAGTTGGGCCTATTCGTGCTTGCTTGCTGGTTTGTTGCTTACTGTTTTATTTTGTTTACTTTGGCTTTGCAGGGTTGGGGTCCTACGCCGACAGTTGGAGTTTTTTTGTTTTTTTGCACTTTGTGGTGTTCAGGTCCTGCACCCGCGAGTGGACCTGTGGTTCTGTTGTTTTTCATGTTTGGCAAAGTCGGGATCTGGCGCCTTTTCCATGCCCACCTATCCTGCTCTTAAATTTTGCTCCAATTCTTTTTTCCTAGTTCTAGACCATACCTACATGTCTTTTTAAAATTTTCTTTTACTAAGAGGGGCGGTGAATCGATAATAACATAATTATAATCCTTTTTCTTCAAATGTTATATCAATGTAGAATTATTATCCAATAATGAGCAGTAATAAATAAACAATAACACACATGCACAGTACACTAGTGTTTTACGTGGAAACCCAAATCGGGAGAAAACCACATAATGATTTTTCTTATATGTCTTGAAGAATTACATTCATTGGAAGCACCAACTTCCTTTGTTTTCTAGCTGCAACTGGAAGGAGGCTCCAACCCCCTAGTTTCT
>SNQJ01S0029882.1:85905-98100 GCA_010110895.2 Picea sitchensis
AAGCATGGGTTCTCTTACTCCACAAAGCGTCTTCCCGTGAGGGCTTTCACCATAAGGGGACCACTTTGGAGTTCATCCATATTTACTTCGTATCGACCATGACAAAAAAATAATGAGTCATATTTACATCAAACACTATTGGGTCCATTACCCAAACCTTTGTGCTACGGGTCTTTCTTCAAGGGTTGACATCAATGATAACCAACCTTAATCAACAGTTCAGTGGGTGCTTCTTGTTCGTTGGTTTGTCGGTTGCTTCTTGTTGTTGTTTGGTTCAAATTTGCAAGGTTGGGGACTTGCGCCTACGGTTGGACCTATTGGTTCTTGTTGCTTGCTTTTGTTTAATTCAACTTTGTACGGTTGGGGTCCTGCATTCACAGTTGGATCTGTTTTTTTTTTACTTTGTGGGGTCCAGGTGTTGCACCCACAATTCGACCCATGCTTCTGTCGTTCATCGTCTAGGAGTAAGTTTCGATACCATAATTTAATTTTCTATTCGTTCTTTGTTGTTCACTGTTTGCAGTTTGCAAGTAAGAATGTTTAATTATTTCTACTGGCGTGCTCGTCATATATTTCCGGTTCCTTTTGTGCTTGGGCTGCAGTTTGGTAATTGTTGGAGATACATCTGTTGTTTACTAGTTCAGTGGTTGTTGCTTGTTCACTGGTTCATTGGTTCGTCGGTTGTTGCTTGTCGTTGTTTGGCTCAAGTTTATGAGTTTGAGGCCTTGGGGCTGCAGTTGGGCCTATTCATGCTTGCTTGCTGTTTTATTTTGTTTACTTTGGCTTTGCAGGGTTGGGGTCCTATGCCGACAGTTGGAGTTTTTTTGTTTTTTTTCACTTTGTGGTGTTCAAGTCCTGCACCCGCGAGTGGACCTGTGGTTTTGTTGTTTTTCATGTTTGGCAAAGTCGGGATCTGGCGCCTTTTCCATGCCCACCTGTCCTGCTCTTAAATTTTGCTCCAATTCTTTTTTCCTAGTTCTGGACCATACCTACATGTCTTTTTAAAATTTTCTTGTAGAAGAAAAGGATACTGAGATGGTTCTACCAAGAGTGGTGTTCTGTGAATTGCGAATTCCAGTATTCAGTTTCTATGTTGTTTGGCATGCAAAATTGCTAGCATAATCAATGTGTTCTCAAATGCATCACACCATTTACATTTGGACGAAACCATTGTCATTCTAGGATACTTCAGTGTTGACATGATACAAAATAGTGGCATAAGAAATGATTGGACAACTACATGTGCAATCACAATGTCCATTGTCTTTTTGTTAAGATAAAACATGTGCAAAACACACTTACTAACCATATATGGTCAAATGTGCCCATATCATAATACATCCTCTTTATCTTCTACACAGACTGGTGTGACCACGATACAATTTGTCTTGTACTTGAAACATGAGATGTACACCAAAGATACTACAAAATTATATTTCCATGTCTCGAAGAATATCTCGATACTTTTCTACAGAAAACCAAAATCATTTAGCTATGGCCATGCAATTTCTTAATATTTTGTGGCTTGTAATTTATTTTGGGAAGGAAAAACTTTATATAATTGCAACCATGGATGGAGAAAAAGAAGGGTTCATGTTTCTAACTATCTTTTATTCTATTCGTTGATTCTCATTTAGTGTATGTACATATTACTTGTTCTCCTATGCATACCAGCTTCCATTCATGTTCATTGTATTTTGTGTGTTCCCACATTCAAACAAACACAATAGCTGGAGAAAACAAAGGAGTCTTAACTGTAGCGGTGGAAGAGGAGATACAAAGGTACATGCTTGTACTGTTATTTCATATTCCATTGTTTTGTATTTCATTTATTGTCTATATATGTGTTCACCTAATTTATTGTATGTAGATATTGCGTAGCTTCCTACATAATAACTTATCTTCATGTCCTTTGTATTTTCTATGCCGCTACATTGAAAAAATTCGAACTCTGTTTATTTTTTTTTTACATGTCTTCCTGCATACTAACTTCCTTCATGTCCATTGTATTTTTTCCTGCATTGCTACATTTAAACAATCAAAGTGGTTGGAGAAGACGATGGACTCTTTACCACAAATGTAGAGGAGGAGTTGCAGAGGTGCATGCCTCTACTCTTATTTAATATTCCAGTGTTTAGTATTTCATTTATTGTCTGTGTATTTGTTCTACTTGTTCTACTTGTAACAAACCCAAGACGGGGCATAAAAAATTTTGCTTTTCTTAAAGGACAAAATCTCCATTCCTGGTTTCTAATTTGGAAATTTGGGGAACCAGTCCGACCTCTTGTTCAAGGATATCCGATTCTGAAGCCAAACAATTCTCTGAGACCTTGATGGTATCATTCTGTAATTAAACACAAGACCTTTTGGATTCTTGGTGCATGTTTAATGGCACCCGCGACCTTCCATTTCACCCCCCTGGGAAATCTCAGAGTACTGGGTGTTAGCTCCTTTTCTAGATAAGCCCCCTCTTGATGTGACCTTGGGTGATGTCCTTACAGGACCGCATGATTGTGGACGCGACCAAAGGAAGTTTGAATCAAACTTCTTTTCGGCTGACAATTCTCCTCGAGCCTCCATGTGTCCTCTTTTCAAATCCATGGTTTGAGTTGCGACCCGCCCTCAAATTTTTAACATCCATGCAACTCCTATCCCCACAATTCTATGGGATCGTCAATATCCCGATATTGACAGTACTTCAAAAAATAGTGGTTCATATCTTCCCTTCTCAGACCTATGGATCAGATCTAACCTCTTGCAAAATCAATGGACGAGATGTCCTTCATGATTTCGGGTTTCGAGAGTTTCAACTCTCAAAACCTTGCTCACTTTTGTACTTCAATCTTTCGAGTTGACGATCTGCGGACACATGTCCTCCTAATCAACAGCCCTGCCTTTAATTCGGGTGGTTGAAATTTCAACTGGATCAAAGGTCCTACCTTTACTTCGGGTGGTTGACCTTTCAACTGGATCAACGGTCCTGTGGCCCTCTTATCGATCAATGGTCGAGATCTCCTTCGGGTTTCAAAATTTTGAGACCTCAAATCTCAAACTTCACCCTTTTTCCCAATGGATTTTATCCGGAGGCTATAATCCACTAATGCGTGTCCTCTTGATCTGACGATCGAGGATTACTTCATGTATTTACGCGGAGTCCAAATATTTTCTCCACATCTCCCTTAGATCGGACGACTATGAATTACTTTGGATATTTATCCGGAGTTCTCAGATTTTTGCCACATCTCCCTTGGATCTGATGGCTCAGATCCACTTTGGGTGATCTGATGCTTGATATTCACTTCGGACGATCTGACGACTCAGCTTCACTTCAGCTAATCGGACGGTTGAGAGTTTCTTTGGATTTCTGGAAGTTTGGACTTCAAAATTTTCAACTCTCAAACCATACCTTCTCCCGAATAGACATTATCTAACGGCTCAGATTCACCTTGGCGATCAAACACTTGAGATTTACTTTGGGTGATCTGATGGCTTAGATAGGCTTTGGCTGATTGGATGATTGGGATTCACTTTGAATTTCCGAGACTTCAGACTTCTCAAATCTGAAATCTCAACTCAGAAACTCTCGAATGGATTTCCCGAAGCTGTTTATCTGACGGCTCAGATTCACTTTGGCAATCCGATGCTTGAGGTTTACTTGGATGATTCGACGGTCGACGTTTACTTTGGGTCTTCACCCAGAATCCACAGTTTCACGCCACATGTCCTCTAGATATGACGATTCAGATCTACTTAGGACGATCTAACAATTGATGTTTACTTCAGGTCTTCACCCGAAATCCACAGATTCATGCCACCTATCCTCTAGATCTGACGGTTCAAATCTACTTCGGACGATTTGACGGTTGACATTTACTTCGAGTCTTCACCCGAAATCCACAGATTCATGCCACCTGTCCTCTAGATATGACAGTTCAGATCTACTTCGGACAATCTGACAGTTGATGTTTACTTCGGTTCTTTACCCGGGATCCACAGATTCATGCCACCTGTCCTCTAGATCTAACGATCCAGATCTCTTCGGCTCTTCGACACTTCGACCTTTTGGAATTTCGACGCTTTGGCCCCTCAACACTTCGACGCTTTGACCCTATGGGATTCGAGAGTTTCAACTCTCAATCGAAAACTCTCAAAGTTATTTCTTCGGAGTTAGTGATATGCTGATGCGTGTCCCCTGGCGATCAACGACTAGGATTTACTACAGATATTTCTCCTCCTTTGTGTCCACAATCCTCCAAAGTTGTGGATGTTACGCCACCTATCATCCTTGACGATGGACGGTCCCAATTTACTTCGAGACTTTGACAAGTCCACTCTCCTACGCACACAAGGGTTAAGTCTCATGCATTTACTTTCGGATCCAATGGTTACCGGTCCTTGACACTCAAATCCAATAGATGGAATCCATTCCTCTCCTCTGTGCTCTCTTTATTCACTAGACGTTGATCTAATGGTTTAGGCTCCTCTTCACAACTGATCTAATGGCTTCTATTGCTCCTCCTCCTAAGCTTTCGGCTTCCTCTAGCTTAGAGGATTTTCTAAGTACTCAAAGGCCTCGGCCTTTGTTCCTCCTACGAGTCTGTCTCTTGGACCTCGTCTGCACTTCTGAAAATTTCTTATCTCTTTTGAGCTTTGGGACTTGGAATAATTCCTACTCTTGTGCCCTCTTAGCACCATCTCTTTTGAGCTTCAACTGCTCGGACCTCGAAGGTCTCTGTCCCTTCTATTCCTCAAAGGGATATATGTGCCCTCCTGACAACTTTCACTCAAGAAATCCTTACTGAGATGCAGAGTGTTTGGTAGCTTTGTGAGTGTCTCCTAAGTTCTCTGTAACTTCGCCTTCGGGGTTTTGGTCACTCCAACACGTTACTCTCCTAAAGTGCAGACTCTGAATCTCATATATTGGACGGTCGAGAAGGATCCCGACGGATCCAAAGATCCATGGTCCAGATTAAATTCGAGACTTCAGGGATTTTTTACTTCCCTTATGACAAACTCATAGTTGACCGGACTCGCAAAGTTCAGAGCACTCAAGGGGTTAACTCTTGCACTCCTTTCCGTATCCAATGGTCACAACCGACCTTGGCTCTTTCCGAATAGTTTCTTGTTCGTTCGTCATCCGAACAAAGGAGCCTTCCCTTTTGATACTTCAATCTCGCTACTCTTATTGAGATTTGTTAGATCTGGAAGGCTTAAGAGTTTTTCACTCTTTCTTTTGGACATAACACTTGGAAGAATCCTTCTGCGCACCCCTTACGTTCATTCCTCAACTATAGAACTTAAGTGGTTGTTGGTATCTGTTTTCCTCATAGAAAGCCTGTGCATACCTTCACTATATCTACTGAGCTTTAACAGACTCCGTACTCCAAGGGACTCAAAACAACTAGGAGGGTCGACATGCATACATGAAACTATGCCCAAGGTTGACAAACTCATAGTTTGTGGCTCTAGCTTAAGCCCCCATGGGACACAAGCATTTATGAGTATAAAACATATCCCATCCATATAATATCCTACTTGTCTAATTATACAATAAAGCAAACACCAAAAAGGGGTACACTATAAATCATTAAGCAAACATATCTATCCCTGCAACATTCATAGGATATCCAACTTTAATTCACAGTACCACTTAAATGCACAAGATATGCGATTTACTTATCTATTACAGGTGGTAGCCAACTAACTGATTGTGGGTGTTCATCCTTCCATCCAACCATAGGTTCAGAGGCATTCATTCTTAACACTCTAGCCACCCCCGTGCCAAGCCATGATATTCCCACGGAACTCTTGCAGTTCTCAATGACTCTTTCTCTATTTCAGCTTATGATCGGGTTTTGTTCTCTGCAAACTTTCATAGATTTCCTTCTCTGTTATGGCCTCGACGAGGTTTATCAGATGCTCACTCAGCATAAAGCTCACGACCTTTTATTCATTCCCCGTTGGAGATGTTTGCGCCCTCTCCTTATCGATTTATATCTCTTTCTTCTAGGATGGTTCTCGACCCATCTTGTTCCTTCTGACAGAAGGGAGCTCTAGTCAGCTTGCTATACCATACCCAGTGGTACTTCAGGCTATCATTCTATAGTTTTTTCCATACTTCCATTTATGGGAATGGTTGATAATTCAACCACTGGTCTTTTCTTCATTAACTGATTTCTCCCTTGGGATTCGAAGGAGGTTTATTATCATCATCAAGGGAATTTGGGGTTATTTGATATAATGGCCCTCCCTTATAGTTTTCACATTCTTTCCTCTAGTGATATCATGGCTAGTACTTTCAAGGATTCACCCCCACGGTCATTTATTGGCAACTCAAACAATAATACATTTACACTGTCCACATGCCTTAGCATGGTAATCCTATTTTATGATTAATTACAATCTGGGGGAAACATGGGTGTTACACTACTGCTTTGCACCTATTTTACTGTATGTATATACTACGTATCTTTCTACATAGTAACTTATTCTCATGTGAATTATAGTATCTTTGTTGCTACATTGAAATAAATAGAACGATATTTATTTATTTTACATGTCTTTCTGCATACTACTTTCATGTCCATTGTATGTTCGACATTGCTACATTGAAAGAAACATATTGGTTGGACAAGAAGATGAATTCTTATATGCCACAGCAGAGGGGGATATGGTACAATCTTCGAAAAGGTATACCAACTATGCTAGTAAATCAAACATACAAAACGGGTCGGTGCATATAATATTGGACTAGAAAATAATGATTTGACAACAATGGGCCTTTGTTGAGACTTCCCGCTTCCAAACATTTCCCTCCCCATTTCTAATTTTTCCACTTTCTATTATCCATTTTTTTCCCCTCTTCTATACTTAATGTTTCTCGTCTACTTTTTCTTTCTGGTTTCTTTCCTTAGTCGTCTTTCTGAAATGTCTAGGTGCGCGGGTTGGCAGACTCACAAGTTCAGATTTATAGTCATACTTCTACCTCATTCCATACTTAGCCACTTTTTCGATCATGGGTTCCCGGGCTGGAAGGTTCAAGATTGTGCCTCTGGATTCAAAGGTTTCGTCATATATAGATTGGATGGCGTACCCCCCCCTCCTTCTGATGTTTTATGGACTATCCCCTCAAGCATACAATGTGTTAAAATCTTGTACTGTCACTGGAATGGGTAGGATTGGAAAGAATTAAAACTCTCCATAATCCATGGAGTGTCATGGATGGAGATGTTGTGTTGGCTGGTCTTCCTTCGTGATGCGCACCTGCCTGAAAAACCATCCTTTCTTCCTCAGTGATGCTCACCTGCTTCAAACATATATAAATTCCAACGAGCAGGAAGGCCACCTTATTAAAAACAAAAGCAGGTCTGTTAAAGGAGGCCAGATATAAATTCTCTACATGCTCTACAATATATATTATATTGTTTCAATATATTAACTACTACACTCGCGTGCCCAGGTTGAGGGTGTTTTGGTTGCATCGAATGCGTACTCGACCCCCTTCGAGCCTGTATGTGCCAAATGAAACTCTCCTGCTTTTTCTTCTTCTTTCATAAGTGATAATACAATTGATTGTCTGCGATGCAGTAAAAAGTGCCTTCAATCACAAAAATTATATAATTTCTTTAAAATTCACATACTCAAGAAAAATTATATATGAACGAAACCATACCATCATATTTATTAAATCAGAATTTTAAATATAAAAAATAATAATTAAAAAAAGTTATATTTATTTAATCATAATTTTTAATATCAAAATAGTTATAATAATTAAAGAATTAATAATTATAATATTTAATTTATTAATTATATGATGTTTTCTCAATTAAAGAATTAATAATTATAATATTTAATTAATTAATTAATGTTTTTATTTTTTTTTTAGACATTTACGTCAAATATTATTAAATGATTTCAAGATTATGATGCTTTAACTAATGGCTTTGCAAAGGCGGCAGGTAATGCTGCCATGCAACCTTGTTTTAAACCTCTATATGCACTCCATTATCTGAATTTAATGAAGACAAAATTTTTACATAATAGTTTTCAATACTTCTACTTGTTTCTTTCTTTATTTAAAAAATATTCTTTCCTTAATTAAAAAATCTAACATTCAAATGGATTCATGCTAATCTCATTAACACATTCAATTACTTTTGATTGCTTTCAATAAAAAAATCTAACATTCAAATGGATTCATGTTAGTCTCATTAACACATTCAATTACTTTTGATTGCTTTCAATGATCTTTTAGTATCTTACATTGTTATGTTCCTGCTATGGATATAATGTATTGGGTGATTTTCATTATGTTCTTGCACGATTTTTTAGGCATCAAAACATGGTTTAAGGTATGGTTTTATTGAGTTATGTTCGCATCGGGTATGGGAGCCAGGAGGGTGGCAGCGGGATGGCATCACCCCCATTAATGATGTGTGTTAATTTCCCTGCAACACCTGTGATGCCCTTTTCTCTGCACTCAATGCCGAGCAACACCTGTGACGACCTTTTCTCTGCATTCATAGGAATTGTGATAAGATTTGTTGGAATTTTAGATTTAACGGTAAAGAACAAAATGTGTGACTTACTTCCATGTGCTCAGTTGCATTATTTTTGGTGTCAGCGGTTATTGGCATTGCAGTGGACCTTGGGGTGGTAGTGGTGGAACTGGCTTCGAAGATGGGATTTACAGAGGTGTTAGACAGATCATTTTGAGTCGAGGAGCAGGTATTGCTTTTATCAAGGTGGAGTATGACATAAATGGCTAGTCCATATGGGAAACTGTCACCGAGGAAATCACAATGCCTTCAAAACGGAGAGGGTATGTACTCTGATAAATCATAACAGTGGGTGATACAAATATTTGAAAGCATTACAATTTTATTTTAATCATTTCCAATAATAATTATGTGCCCATTTTATTGCTTGCAAAGACATTTTATTTTATTTTTTTCCTTTATTTTTCTTCATCGCGGATTGGTTTTACAATTATGGATTTTAGGCATGCTTTACATATTGGGTCCATTTTGCAGGTTCAGCTTTCCGGTTCAGCTTTGTAATTGAATTTTAATTTCAATATTCAATAGCATTATATCGAATAATTAAGAAAATGCAGTTGAAAAATGTACATTATTTGTATTAACCTGCATTCTAACTTATATAGATTTACTTATACTTACCATCTAAGGGGGACATGGTCCTTCTCAGTTTCATAATGGAGATGTCAATTGAGGCTAAAAATTACGGAAAAATTAAAAGAGAAGAAGAAATAAACAATTATACATACACATTATATATCACACCTCCTCCATTGTTAGAGTGGAATAATTCTGATGTCCTCTTTGGATGTTGTCTATCTTTCACTGTGAAGTTCTTGCATTGACGTCTCTCTCTCGTACTAAAGTTTTGAAACCAATAAAATACATGTTTATTGTCACATACCCACTATAACGTAGTAAAAATTTCTCGTTTTCCCCCAAGGGACAGATTCCTCGATTACCGATGAGCTCCTTTTCACCTTAGCCCTACCGGCTATGTTGTTGGTCTACGTGACCTGCCTTCATATGGCCACAGTCCTAGGTTCCTATCGAGATTTCGGTGTTTTCAATGTCGATGTGCGAACATCCCGAAGACTCGCGATTTTTCGATTTTCGATGCGCCATTTTCATGTTAACCCTCCTGGCTTAGCCCCTAGTCCACGTAACCATCACCCCGTGACCACAACCTTACCCCTTCGTCGGGGTTTCGGGGTTTGCGATGCCAAAATGCATGCGCCTACGGAATTCCCGACTCCTCGAATCCCGATTCTCTGATGGCTCCCGGTTTTAACCTGCCACCTGTCCTCCACTGACTCCTGCGTGGCCCCACGCTATATTCCTGTCTGTCGGAGTATCGCGTTTCGCGATTCCAACATGTAAGAGTTTCACGCCTTCGAAAACTCCGATTCTCCGATCCCCGACTCCTCGGGATCTCCCGACACGCGTCCCAAATAATGGGCGGTTCTGATCTGGTCAGAATATCGCGCTTCGCGACTTCGCAGCTTCTGTTACCAAGATCAAAGGCTTCAACCTACGAAACCCCGATACACGATCCTATGTGTAGATCCGACGGTTCTCCTGCGACCTAGATCTAACGGCTACCCTCCTTTCTCACTCCTCGCGTCTCACGACTTGGAGCACCAAATGCTTGGACCCTTACCCTGCAAACTTCCGAGTTCACGAGATCCCTCGATCTCTGCCACCTGTCCTCCTCGGATGGACGACTCTGATCCTCTCGTGGCTTCGCCATCCGCGACTTGGGGCATACAACTTTTGGACTCCTACCCCACGAACCTTCGAGCTCACGAGATCCTTGGATCTCTGCCACCTGTCCTTCTCGGATGGACGGCTCTGATCCTCTCGTGGCTTCGCCATTCGCGACTTGGGGCATCCAACTTTTGGACTCCTACCCCGCGAAACTTCGAGCTCACGAGATCCCTGGATCTCTGCCACCTGTCCTCCTCAGATGGATGGCTCGGATCCTTTTTGCCCCTATTCATGAGGCTTAACCCTCGTCTATCTACCTATAGATCTAACGGTTGTCGGGATTCCTAGCTAAGATCTGACGGTTCAGATCGATCCCAATGCTGCACCCTTTCCTACAGCTCTTTGGACGTGGGAAAACCAACGGTCCAGATGTTCTCATGGAGCCTGGGGGTCTATGATTCAAATTTCGTCTCTATTCACGAAGATAGAGGAAAAAGGGTTAAGGCAATTAACTTCCTCGTTCATTCCTTCGATTTAACGATCGTGAATGACTGCAGGTTCCCCGACATGATCTCATCCGTTGATCAATACTTATCCCTACGCTGCTACTTCGGGATTTTTAAGACGGTCATTCCTCTTCGTACATGGTTGCTAAGACTTACACATTCAAGTCCTTTTTCCAGGTTCTTGGTGAGCCTTTCTAAGAAGGGAATCTCTGTGAAGAGATCTAATCCGGGGCATTCCTGGAAACAGACAAAGGGAAACAAACTCCCGAGGATGGACTGGAAGTCTGACCTGGTTCAACTCATGCATAATCAAATCCATTTATCAACATATATCATGCATGGTTTCTTCTATTATAAGCATATATCTATTCATTCTTATCAAACACTGCATCGACATTCTAACACTGAAATTATTCACAATTTCACAGTTCTATGAGCATATGTATACATATAGCAGTCTATGAATTTCAAGATGCAATATATATAAAACACTTATCAGAAATAACACCAGAAGTATGGGCAACTGCTAAGAGGGGTGCTCGTTTCCACCCAACCGTAGGCTCAACGACTCCCAACGGATTTACCACTAGCCACCCCCGAGTTGAGACCACGATGCTCTGAGACTGTGTCTCTCTGTCTGCCAGTGACCAAGAGCGAAGGTTGCAATCCTTCCTCTTTGCTATCACTCACTCTGCATAATACCAGAGTTCCCCTCGCATCTACCCTTTCAATTGTCTCTGCCATACGCCTTATCCTCTCGCGAGGTTGCGTGTGGCACGATTACCCTCGCACTGATTAGGCCCGACGGCTCTACGGATGGGTGGTTCACCATCCCATCCCTCATCAAGCCATCCACCTACCAGCCTGCGAGGCATTGAATTTCAGGGCCAACGAGCCGCTTTTGGTTCTCCGGGCCAGTGGAGTCCAAATACGGTATTTAATTTTCGGTGGAAGTTAATGCCACCTTTTTAGGTGCCTTCCACCGCCATCGTGGTCTCTTTTTCTGCACATCCCCTCATTAGCAGTCCTGCAATAAATTCAGAATGTTATTCACATTCATTGACCTCTTCCTCAAGGTCCATTTACATCACAAAATCATATTTATGAGTTTGCCATAGTTCTTGGCCAGTTCAGATATATATATATATATATATATATATATTTACAAGTTGGGGCAAACATGGGTGTTACAATTCCCTCCCCCTTAAAAGGGAACATCGTCCTCAATGTTCTTATCTACTAACATGAACTGCATGTATAGAAGTAAACAAAATCGGATATGCCAGTTTCATGGCATCTTCCATCTCCCATGTAGCCTCATCTGGGCCAAAATGTTTCCACTGCACCTTGACCTGTGCAATGGTTCTGTTCCGGAGTCGGGTTTCCTTTTTGTCTAATATGCATTGGGGTTCTAGTAGAAATTCTCCCTCCGGTTCCACTTG
>SNQJ01S0029883.1:11672-46504 GCA_010110895.2 Picea sitchensis
ATTTAAGCTAAAACATTCTTCGTCCTCCTCTATATGCATGGCAATATGCAGCTACCATCTAATTTGAATATTAGGCGCTTTTCTGACAATGTTTCCCGTACTATCACATGGAAGTCACTCTTTACATTTCTGCTTCCGCATCAAATTCACCTCCTGTCTTTCACTATTCCACTCCAACTAGTATATTGCCTCGCTTCAGGCTAGAGATTCTGTAATATTCAATGGCAATACAGAGTTTTCTGTATTGATTATTGATGGTTCTCACCTGTGCCGCATTCCTTTTCTAGGCTGGCCTCGGCTTTCCCATTCCAGAGAAGTTCCTCTGAATTCAAAAATATTTAATAATATTTAATAATTATTTCTAACAAGTATATTAGTTTTAAGTTAATTTATGTTTCAATTAAAAATTTATTTTAATTTGATTTATATAATTATTATTATCTATTTAAATGAAAATAAAAATATATATTAAAGGTCAAAACTGAAATATACTTTTGAATGCTTTCGTCTTTTTACATGTGGTTTCCAAAATTGAAATATACTTTTTGAATGGCCATGTGGTTTCCAAAATTGAAATATACTTTTTGAATGGCCATGTGGTTTCCTTTCTGTTTCTCCTTTGTCTACTACCTTATTCCAACTTCTTTCAGAAGTCTGCGGAGCACGTGACTTCTCTCAGCCTAATCTAAAAATGGGCGTTCTATTTGCAAGCATGATAGGCTCAAGTCGTTATGATTGTCAAAAATGTCTTCCCGAGGAACTTGTCTGTTTTTTTTTTAAAACTTGACTGTTTGCCACTCCCGTCCCTATTAAATTGACCACCATGAAAGTACATATTATAATCCTTTTCCTTCCTTGCAAAATTATATGTAGTCTTATATATGACCTTCAACCTGACTTCTGCAAAACCATGGTTCTGTCGTTATATATATATATATGGTTCTTTTTCCTTCCTTGTACAATTATATGTAGTCTTATATATGACACTTCTGCAAAACCAAAACCATGGTTCTATCGTTATATATATATATATATATATATATATGGGGCTTCCCTCTATGCTACCTTTCTTCACCATTTTTTATAAGGTTTTACTTTATCCTGATCAAGCACATGCATGGCATAAATGTTTTTTTCTCATAAATCCATTTTTTATAAAGTTTTACTTTATCCTAATCAAGCACATGCATGGCACAAATGTTTTTTTCTCATAAATATTAAATTAAGTTATATTAGTAATTTTTCAGAAGGTAACTATCCTACCTTTCCTTCACCATTTTCTATAATGTTTTAATTTATCCTAATCAAGCACATGCATGGCATAATTGTTTTTTCCACATAAATATTAAATTACTAACATTAATAATTTTTCAGAAAGTATACAGAAAAATGAATTTAAAATAATAAATTAGTAATATAAATAATTTTTTCAGAAGGTACACATAAAAATGGATTAAAAATAATAAATTAATAACATAAATATTTTTTTCAGAAGGTATACAGAAAAATGGATTAAAAATAATAAATTAGTAACATTAATAATTTTTTCAAAACGTACATAGAAAAATGGATTAAAAATAAGTAAAAAAATATATTTGACTAATACACATTATAAAAACTTAGATATAGAACACTGAAAAAACATATATGATTAATATACATCCAAATTTACATATAGAGCAGTAAATTAATTTTAAAATATCAATTAGGAATGAAGTAAATTAAGTTAAAATTTATGTGTGTATAATCAATATTATCAATGTTTACAGACTCCAAATTAGATAAAGAGTCATTCACAATGTTCAAATTTGAGGCATAAATGGAATCAACAAAGAAGACTAAATGGATCTATTTGTTTAGGTTCTTGTAAAAACTTTAGAAATATAATAAGGATATTTAAGATGAAAATTTAATTAGAAAATGAAAACCTTTATCAATTATTTTACTTCTTACGATGGGATGACGGATCTAGCAAGAGGAAGGAGTTAGTTAGGGTTTTGGAGACGTTTTAGGTGGAAGAAGCTAAGACGAAGTAAACAAAAAAAATCATTTAAGGATGAAATAAATGGAGGGAACAACAAGCCGCCAGATGATGTCCTGATGGAAGGGACAATCCAAAGAAAGAAAGCCAATGAAGTAGGTACGAGCAACAATCCTCACAAAAAATTAAAGAATGGATGTCTCGCTAAAACAATGGAGAACTTGAGATACCAGGTTAACTGACTGCTCGTGAGAGACATTATTGAATATATGAAAGACCATGCAGAGATTGGAAAAGTCAGGGGGATCTAGCCCTCAGAAAATGCGTTACTAGTGTGGATAAAATTGAGATGGAAAGTCAAAGGTGACATAAGCTTAAAACTCGGGTCCAAGGCATTTTTTACAACAATATTCACGTCCTCGGAGGACATACATTGATCCGAAGTTATGAGATAAACGGAATGAAATACATATTTATAATATTAACACATAGGCACGGTGAATAAAAACAAAGATACATTAAAAGTTGACTTGTATTAAATAAGAAATATGTTGAAACTATAAAATATTGTCATTAGGAGGTGGTTTCAGGAGTAGGTAGAGGGTTGTACATGCCTTGTTTCTTAATGTCCATTTTGGAAATGGTGCAAGTTGTGCATGACCTGATATACTTGCTGGCATCATGTCGAAGTTTCAACCAATAGAAATGTTGTTGCAACACTGCCACTATCTTTTCGACACCAAAGTGTCCTGCCACCCAAATTTAGTGGGCTTCCAAAATCAACTTTGCTCGCTCGCTTTATGTAAAAAAGAGATGGCCTAAATGGCACAACATCCCATCCTAAAGACAGAAATCAGTGACAGCTGTGTTTTTTCCCAACATCCAGTAGGTGGCAGATAAGTCAAGATCTCTCTCATAAAGTTACGACCACCCGAAGGTCTCATGTCATTAAGTTTTTAGCACTGTGGTGAGTGTTGCAATTGGAGGGCAGTTGAGGCAGTCAATGACACAATTGGTGCTTCATGTATTATACTTGATCTTGATATGGAACTACTACAAGTAGGTGGACCACTTTTGATGGTGGTCATTCTACAACTTTCCTTCTTTCTTCATGAGCTGCAGTAACTTATGATCCATGTGGATGAGTGTCTCCTTCCCAAGAATTTAATTCCTCCATTGGTGGCAGGCTTGTACAACGAAGTAAATTTCTTTTTCTTAAGTAGGGTTCTCAAGGACGACATGTGATAGTGTATCACTATAATTGGCCATGGGGTGTCTGTGTTGAGTGAGAATTACACCCACGACATAGTCTAAATCATATGTATCGATCTCAAAGGGTTATTGCAGGTCAGGTAATGAGAGCATTAGCGTTGAGCACAAGGATTGCTCCAAATCATCTAACGCTTGTTGTTCTGATAGGACCCACAAAAAAATTGTCTTACCACCACCTTTGGTTACTTGGTTGAGGACCCATGCAATATGGGAGAATCCCAGCATGAACCTCGGATATAAATTGGCAAGGCCTACAAAAATCCAAAGCTTAGTGAGTGTGGTTGGGATTGGCCGGTCATGAATTACCTAGATCTTGGTGGGATCAACATGCACCCCATGATCATCAACAATGTAGCCTAGGTATAGGACATTGTCCATGCCAAAGGAGCATTTTTTCAAATTTGTGTATAGCTTCTGTTGTCGCAAAGTGTGCAGAACCTACTGAATATGTTGCAAGTGTTCCTCCCAAGTGTTGTTGTAGATGAGGATGTCATCTAGATACACCACCACAAAATAATTAGTGAAAGGATGCAAAATATCATCCATAATCCTCATGAAATTGTTTGGGGAACTCATCAAACCAAAGGGCATGACAAACCATTTGAAAATACCTTCCTTGAACGTGAAGGTGGTTTTCCATAAATCTGTCTTCTCTATTGGGACCTGATGGTAGAAAAAATTCAGATCAATCTTACTGAAGTATTTGGCCCCCTTGAGTTGGTCAAGGAGATTGTCGATTCATAGAATAAGGTACCATTTCCTAACTGTGATTTTATTTAGGGCCGGGTAATTGATGCAGAGATAATAGGTCCCATCTTTATTTTGCAAAAGCACGATTGGGCTTCCACATGGTGATGTGATGGGTCATATGTGCCCCTTTTGGAGAATTTATTGGATCTGACGCTTGATATCCTCATTTTATAACAGAGAGCAACAATATAATATCCCATTGGGTAGTGGTGCATTGGGGGTCAGATCGATTGGTTGCTTAACCTAACAGTGTAGAGGTACCCCAGTGGGTGAGGAGAAGATGTCTTTGTATTCTTCCACGATCTTATCCACTTTCTTATGCTGCATGGAGAGATCGATCGTGGAGGCCATGGATGTGGTTACAACCTTTTTCTCACTTTGAGAGAGAATAACAAAGAAGACAAACTTCTTGGTTTAACAAACAACCTTCATGGATTGCTTGGTAGAGATCAATAAAATGGTAGTAGGTGGGACTACCTCAGGTATCCTGTACAATTTCCTATTCAAAGTAATAATAACATTGCAAGGCCTATACTCATATACAGCATGACATTTCCATAAATAAGGTTTTCCCAAAAGAACTTGATGGAAAGATAGTTTTGGTTATAATTTTGAAAAGAATCTAAGTATGAAGAAAGGGCACAAAACAAAGGATTCATGTAGAATATAGAAAGGGCACAAAAGTAAGAATTCACATAGAATATAGAAAGGGAGAAGAAGGACGAAGATAGCTCAAAGACAAAAGGATAAAGCAAGTGAGCAAGAAAAGGAAGTGCAAATGACAATAGTGAGACTTTCCAGAAATAGAAGGCCAACAAAAAAGTTGTATAAGGAATAAGAAGTAGAATAAAGAAAATAGCTAGTTAACTGAAAATGGTTATGCCATGCATTGTAATGGGTTATTTTTGGATAGATAAGAATAGAACTTGAAACCCTAGATTTTGGTGTGTAAATATGTAGCGGGATTGGGATATAGAAGAGAACATAGACATATAGATATAGCGATAAATATATAGATGTATGAGTATGAAAGTGTGAGAGGATGTGCATGGAAGAGAATTGAGGTTATGGAAATATAATGAATGTAATAGTCAATTAGTAAGAGAGCATATGAATAACAAAGGAGTTTAGAAAGGATATTGTGTCTTGTGTTTTTACTTGTCTTTATGCATTCATGAAATACTTTGCAGAATGAACTTATTCTATGAATTAGTTATGTTGGAATGTTCATGTATGGTTGTGATAACTTGGTAATAATCAAGAACATACATAAGTTAATATCATGATGAATGATTCACAGATCGGCCTCCCTTTCCTTTACTGTTGCAAAAACCTATTTCTTGCAGCCCCAATAGATACCTCGGGTCAGACTTCATCTGCGCAAGAAGGTGATGCCGAAAGGGATGTTGTCTTGAGGGTTTTGTTGTTCATGGTCAACCCAAAACCTGGGTATGATAACTCCTACATAGACAAGAAACATCCAACAAATGGTTCTATTTTCAGGACTGGGAATTTACGACTAAGGGAATGTTTTGGAGGCCAACTAAGAAATAAATCATCGACTGGTTGGAATAAAAAGAATGACTTTGCATGAAAAGAGAAAAAGAACGCTTGGATGAGTGATGAGCAATGGATGAAAAAGTATGTGTTCATAGATCAAGATGAAATTTTCTTTGGTGAATTCCCATTGTTGGCGTTAGAAGTCACTCCTAGATTGCAGCAGGAGTAAGCCTGAGGCCCATCAGTTTAAATGTCATGATTTGTTGATAAAGGGTGATGGATGGAAGTAAACTCAGAACAATATCATTCTAACTAAGAAACTAGGCCAGGCATGCACAAGCAGATGAGGTCTTGATTCAATTTAAGGCAGTAAGTTGTAATAAGGGTGAGTAGGAGGAAGACTTATGTGAGTAAATGTGAAGGGATACTATAGGCATCGGGCTTCCAACAAAATGTAGAAGAAAACTTTGAACACAAGAACCTCTTATATTCAAAAGAAAAAACACTAAAAGAACATAACAATGTTATAATAAATCCTTTATCATAACACAGTCATGACGATTCATGTGAATCATTCAGTCATGAACTCTTTCAGTATGAGATCAAAACAAGATGAAAAAGAGAGATGCCTTACATTAAACAAGGAAATTTCATATATGGATACATAGCCAAGAAAACTAGTGCGTCATTAAAACATTATAGTTGAGAGCTCTGCTCTACCATCCATCCTTACAGAAATACAAAAACTGAGAATATATACTCAAGGAAATTTTCCACCTTCGCAATAGGAAGGTAGATGAGACATTAAAGTCCAAATTAGCGTGTGCAGGCTCCTCAGTCAAACATGGATGAAACTCCTTCATCAGACGCCATCTTAACTCAGCATGGTTCTTGCAGGGGGACCTAGATACAAGGGTACCACGGGATGATTTCTCCAGGCCTTTTCCATGCCCTCCATTTATGAGTTGAATTGAGGCCTCAACCACCTGCTCAATATTCATTAATTGCTTCTTCCATGGAGGGTGGCCAAGACAGAAAACACAAAAAGAAACCCTTTTTTCTTTGATGTCCCGGTAGTCGAAATGTCGAAATGGCTCCTGGGTGCTTTTTGCATTTCGTGTTTCGGGGTTTTTAAATGCATTGGAAGAGAGAGGCCCCATGTCCTTTGAGGTTCTGGTAGCCGAAATGCCAAAATGGCTCCGGGGCACTTTTCGCATTTTGCATCTCGGGGTTTCAAAATGCAGTGGAAGAGAGTAACCCTTCGTCCTTTGAAGTCCCGGTAGCTGAAATGCTGAAATAGCTCCTAGGCGCTTTTCGCATTTCATGTTTCGGGGTTTCAAAATGCAGTGGAAGAGAGAGGCCCCGTGTCCTTTGAGGTTCTGGTAGCCGAAATGCCAAAATGGCTTCCGGGTGCTTTTCGCATTTCAGTTTTCGGTGATTCCTCATGCAGTGGAAGAGCGACTCCTTTGTCTTGTGAACTCCCAGCAGCCGAAATGCCGAAACGACTTCTGGGGATTTTTCGGATTTCGGGTTTTGGTGACTCCCAATGCAATGGAAGAGTGGTTCCCTTGTCTCTTGAACTCCCGATAGCCAAAATGTCGAAATGGCTTCTGGTCTCTTTTTCTCATTTCGGGTTTCGGGGTTTCCTGATGTAGTGGAAGAGAGACCCCGTGTCTTTTGAAGTCTCCGTAGCCGAAATTGTGAAATGACTAATCACTTCACGACTTTGGCCATAAGAGATGAGCCAATGCGCTAAACCTCGTGCAATTCCATGACTCAAGCTTACCCGATGACCGTCGATCTGCTCCATGTGTGGATCCTCGCCATTGAAAACAAAATGCCTTCTCGCTTGATTTTAGACCCGAAATGGACATTTTATGTGTGTTGCGCTCGTCTCTCATGACTACAGCCTTTGAATAGAATGTGTTTGATGGGTTTTCAAACCCCATTTCTATGCATTTACGCCAAGGGCATAAAATCGGAGGGAAACACCCCCCCCTGCAAGAATTGGTGCTAACATTAGGCTCCATAGGGGATAGAGTCATCCGTACGATGCTCTAAGAACTATTTCTGCAGTTCTAGTTACCTTTTGTTGGGCTATGGAGTCATTTATTAAGCTAAAAATAAACAGAAAAACAATGAAGACAATATTTACAAAAAAAAGGAGCCATCTAAGGCTCAAACAAAACATTTCTTCAGGAAATGCCCATTTACTGGGCCGCTAAAGACTTCTTCACCCTCCAAATCCTACAACATGTACGTGTTATTTAAGAATACTTCAGAGATTTTGAAGGGCCTGATCCAGAGGGCATCAAACTTGTTGTGTTTTCCCCTATCCTGCCTGGGTGCATCCCACTTAAGCACCAAATCTCCCAGCTCGAAGGAAAGGCCTCTGAAGGAGAAACTTCCACCATTGAACCAGGTAATTTTCCATCTCCTTCTGTAGCAACCCCATTTTCTTCTTCTCAGCTTCCTAGCAAAACTTTTTCTGAAGTTTCTCGTTTCCTGAATTTTGGAAGTGTTTCTGTTGAGTTTTCCCCTCCTGGTCTGGGATTGGAGGGAGAAATCCTTGTCACTCCCTTCTCCCCTGAAGTTGTACCTTGGCGTAGACCTAGAACCACAAAATATTTCCCCACTCCCAGCTTTACCACCCCTCCTCTTATTACTTTTTTTGATATTGAACAGAAAGAAGCATCTGATAATTCAAGCCCCTTAGCCTTCTCTCTGAATCTGCTATCATTCCCCCTTCCACCTAGAAGCTCATTTCCAGTATCCCCTATTCGATCTCCTTCTCCTCTAAGTTCTCCTCCACCTAATATTCCTATGGCAGGATAAAATCCTCCAATGACCAGAATGGAGGCTTTAATAGTTGCTAGGTATGCTCCCCTTGTGTTACCTCAACCTCTCAATGCCCTTCTAGTAGACGGCTACCTTAAGCAGTTGCCCACATTTAGAGGCAAAGGGGACATAGCTGCAGAAGAACACCTTAAATCCTTTTACAGTTTTACAGATGATCATGTTATCATGCATGTGGACGTATGGATGAGGATTTTTGTCCATAGCCTTGAAGGCAAAGCTAGAAAGTGGTTTAGGGCCCTGCCTCCTAGATCTATTGATGGGATTGAGGCTTTGGATAATGCCTTTTTGAGATAGTGGGGAGACAAAAAAGACTTCGTGTATTACATGACAGAGTTCGGGTCTTTGAAGAGAAAGGAAGGAGAGTCTATCTCTGATTTCTCCAAGAGATTCAATAAAATGAACAATAATATCCCCACTAAAATAAAGCCTTCTGAAGCCTCTGCTAAGATAACTTAAACTAGCGCTTTTGATCCCGATTTCTGCCTTCTGTTGAGGTAAAGGAGAGCCACTACTCTGGCTCACATGTAGGATGCAGCCTTGGAAGTATAATCTAACATATTGGCTATTGACTAACTCAGAAATAAGGCTGATAGAGACATATCCAGGAAGAGGCTTGAAGCGTCCCCATCCAATTCCTCTCCCCTTCCCCTTCATACGGATGAGGTAACTAAAGTGCTAAAATCTCTTTCGGCTAGAATGGAAAGGTGGGAGTTAGAAGGGAAGCCCATGTACATAAATCCCCAAAATACTGATAACAGAGGCTTCAGGAGGCCTAGCAACAATGTGCCACAGGCTTTGCGAAGGGAAAAAAGGAACAAAGACAGAGATGAGTAGAGGATTCAAACCCCTCTCAAAAATAACCTATTTTCTCATTTGGAAGGAGAGGAGATAGATGAGCTCGACCCTGAAATTCACTGTATTCAAGACACTTTCCCTTTTCCCCATTTGACTCAATCTATATATGAACAATCCCTTATGAACATTCAACTCAATGAGTTAGGTAAAGGGGAAAAGGCCAACAAAACTCCTAACAGATATCATCTTAGGTCAAAGAAGAAAGAAGGAAATTTTGATAACCATGATCAACCTCTCATAGTGGAAAAACCTGCTAAACCTGCTACAATCACTACTAAAGAAAAGAAAACTCAAAATACTTTGCCAACAGCCAAAGAACCTGTCTCTGAGGTAAGGGAATCTCCTAAGCCTTTTACCTCCTTTAGTTTTGAGCATGAAATTCAAAAGATTAGAATTCCCATACCCCTCTCAGAGCTAGTTAAAAATGAAGATTTCAAAAGGTCCCTCTCTAAGCTGCTACAATCTAAGTCCCCCCAGCCTTCTACAGACTTAGTAAATATTCAAGATGAAAAGCCACCAGTCGTCCTAGGTCTCATTGTAGAAGAAAAAGATGATTCATCCCCTCCCTTCTACACGTCCCTGAACATACATGATAAGGTGCTGCATAATTTCCTCGTGGATTCATAAGCTTCCCACAACCTTATGCCCAAAATAGTCATGGAAGAATTGAGACTGGAAGTGACAAAGGCTTATCACGATTTGTACTCTTTTGATTCAAGGAGGGTGAAATTCCTTGGAGTCATCAAAGACTTGGTGGTCTCTTTATTTCAACTGCCACTGAAGAGTGTGGTCATGGACATTGTAGTATCTGATGTTCCCCCCAAGTTCAGCATGCTGTTATCAAGATCTTGGATTAAAAAACTTGGAGGAACATTACAGATGGATCTCACATATGCCACCATTCCAGTCTTTGGAGGGGAACACAGAAGGTTGTACAGAGAAGCTCAGTTGGCCTACATTGTTAGTGAGGAAGCAGACCCCACCAATCATCCTATCTTTGCACTTGACACTGATTTGGGGTCTAGTTTATTGCAGATCATCGAGACTCATGAAGCCCCTTTTCAAATCAGAAAGCAACCCATATTTAATCACGGGATACCTTCTCCAACCACCTCTGTTTGGAAAATTTTCTTCAATGGAGCTTCTTCTAGCGAAGGCGCTAGCGCTGGAGTGGTTCTTGTGTCCCCTTCGTAGGAAAGCATATCCATTTCATACAAGATAGAATTTGAAGATACCAATAATGTGGCAGAATATGAAGCTCTTATTCTGGGTATGAGGGCTGCAAAAGAAATGGAAATTAAGAGGTAGCGATGTTCGAAGATGCTGAGTTGATAATACAGCAAGTCATAAATGCTTATCAAGTTAAGCATCCTCGGCTGAGGGGTTATAGAAATGAGGTGTGGGACCTGATTGATAATTTCTTCTCGGCTTTCAAAATTTCTTTTATTCCAAGAGAGGAAAATACTTTGGTCGATTCCTTAGCTATCTCAGCTAGTATGTTCAAGATCCCTCCACCACCTAAGATCAAATATGGGGTTGAGATAAGATATAGGCCATATTTTCTGGACAATATCAAGCATTGGAAGGTATTTGAACACTATCTTGAAATCAAAAAATTTCTTCAGTCCGTCGATGAATTTTCTGCATTGCACATTGATCAGGGTCCTGATCTTGAAAGTCACCCTCACCCTAAGGTACTTTTAAATAAAATTGCTAATCACCATATTATTCATCTGCCTAGAAATCACATTCCAGAGGGACTGGTACCTTTATAAAGACTGCTTGATGGAAATGATGTGGCAGTAAAGGGTAGGGTTTCAAGTGGAGATGTTGATACAACGGAGTGCAATATCGGCACACAAGAGGAGCCTAAGTTTTTCAAGTTGTTAAGCGGTTTGACCAAAGAGTAGAGGGCCGAATATATCGAGTTATTAAGGGAATTCTCTTATGTGTTTGCATGGACCTATGAAGACCTCAAGACATATGACACATAAAGACCTATAAAGATCCCACTGAAGGAAGAGGCTAAACCATTTAGGCAGAAGCTAAGACAGATAAATCCCATGTTGTTTCCTATCATGGAGAGAGAAGTGAAGAAGTTGTTATATTCCCAAATCATTGTCCCCTTGAGATATTCTGAGTGGGTGGCCAATTTGGTCACGATAAGGAAGAAAAGTGGAGAAATCAGGCTCTATGTTGATTTCAGGAACTTGAACAGAAGCTCAAAGAAAGACAACTATCCCTTGCCCAACATGGAACACATATTGTAGAGGGTAACTGGTGCATCTAGGATATCCATGATTGATGGTTTTTCTGGCTATAATCAGATATCAGTCATGCCCGAGGAAAGAAAAAAAAAAACCTTCACCACTCCTTGGGGCACATTCATGTATGCCAATATGCCTTTTGGATTAATGAATGCAGGAGCAACATTTTAGCGAGCCATGGACATAGCCTTCATCAGGGAGAAAGATAAGTTTGTGGTGATCTATCTGGATGAAATCACCGTCTTCCCCAGGTCTAATAAGAAGCATCGTTGTCACTTGAGGAAAGTTTTCTTCAAATGCCGGAGGTTTGGCCTTTCCTTAAATCCCAAGAAATATTTGTTTGCTATGAAGGAGGGGAAACTGTTAGGCCATATAGTATCAGCAGAGGGAGTGAGAATTGATCCCAGTAGGGTAGAGGCAATTCAGACCTTATCACTTCCCAGGTCTAGAAAGGAAGTTTAGGATTTTTTTGGGAAGATTAACTTTCTGAGGAGGTTCGTCTCAAATTTTGTTGAGTTGGTGAAACATATCACAACCATGCTCACAAAGGGAAAATAAGTAAAATGGATTGTTGAACCCAGGAAGTCTTTCGTCCAAATAAAAAGGGCATTGACTGAGGCACCTGTGTTGATCAGTCCTGATTACTCCAAGGATTTCCTAATTTTTTCTCTTGCTTCCTTTGATACAGTAGCAATGGTCTTATTGCATAAAAATGAGGAAGGGCGAGAGCAACCCATTTCCTTCTTCAGTAATGCATTAAGAGATGCAGAAATCAGGTTTGAGATCATGGAGAAGTAGGCCTATGCCTTGGTGAAATCTCTCAAAGCTTTCAGAGTCTATGTATTTCACTCAAGAGTGACTACATACGTTCCTTCAGCCTCTGTGAAGGACATCCTTATACAACGTGACATAGATGGGAGAAGAGGTAAATGGATTTCCAAGATCCTAGAGTTTGACCTGGAGATAAAGTCGACTAAGTTGGTAAAAGGAAAGGGTTTAGCCAAGCTATTGGTTGAATATAATTGCAAGGCCTTGGGGGTTAGCTTCATCAACGCTTGCTCAGGAAATTAGCAAGCTGAGTTGTCCATCAAAAGCACTCAGGGTGTCTTATCACTAGCAGAATGCCCCTGGTACATAGACATTTTGTACTTTCTGCAAGAGTGAAAACCTTCTGATGGAATGGGAAAAAACAAGGCAAGAGATTTAAAGCTCAAGGCGGTCAGATATTGCCTTATTAGTCGAGTCTTTCACTAGAAAGATCCTCTAGGGGTGTTTTTGAGGTGTCTGAATCCATAGGAAGCCCATAAAGTTATGTTTGACTTCCATAGCGGCCTTTGTGGAGGGAATCATTTTTGGAAGACCACAACTCACAAAATTCTCAGGGCTAGGTACTATTGGCCCACCTTATTCACTCATGTCTGCAGAGAAGTCAGAGATTGCATCAAATGCCAAAGGTTCTCAGGAAAGCAACAACTCAAATCTCTGCCACTAAAGCCTGTAATAGCTTCAACACCTTTTCAATAGTGGGGGTTGGACTTCATTGGGGAAATTCATCCTCCTTCAAGTGGCTAGCACAGATGGATCCTAGTTGCAACAGACTATTTCACCAAGTGGATAGAAGCTGCCACCACTAGGAGTTCTTCACACAAGGTAATTATCATCTTCTTGGAGGATATCATAGTAAGATTTGGCTGTCCCAACAGAATTGTCATTGATAATGCTGCTTCTTTCAAGTATGAGCCTCTGGTTAAGTTCTGTGAGCAGTTCGAGATTTCACTAATTCACTCCACTCCCTATTATCCTCAAGGAAATGGACTAGCATAATCTTCCAATAAAAGTCTAATCAAACTCATTAAAAGGTTATTGGAAGACAATAAGAGGGCCTGAGATTCAAAGCTCAAGTTCACTCTATGGGCCGATCGAGTGACAACAAAGAAGTCCTAGGCACCTCACCTTTTCAACTTGTTTATGGGACAAAGACTGTTTTTCCCACTCATCTCGCTTTACCTGTAGTGAAATTCTTTCAAGATCATGAAGGAGAGCCATACCATATGGTCAAAAGAATTCATCAAGTGGTGGAACTACAACAGATCAGGGAGCAGGTGATGGAAATAACTCATAGTCATCAGCAAAAGATCAAGCAGGCTTTTGACAGGAAGGTCAGGAAGGAGGAATTCAAGATGGGAAATTTGGTGCTTAAGTGGGATGCACCCAGGTAGGATAACGGAAAACACATCAAGTTTTATGCCCTCTGGATCGGTCCCTTCAAAATCTCTGAAGTATTCTTAAATAGAATGTAGAGGTTGCAGGATTTGGAGGGTGAAGAATTCTTTAGCAGCCCAGTAAATGGGCATTTCCTGAAGAAATGGAATTGATGCAGTGGAAGAGAGTCTCCCTTGTCTTTTGAACTCCTGGTAGCCGAAATGCCGAAATGTCTTCTGGGTGTTTTTCGCATTTCAAGTTTCGGCAATTCCCGATGAAGTGGAAGAGTGACTCCCTTGTCTCTTGAACTCCCAACAACCAAAATTCCAAAATAGCTTCTGGGCACTTTTCGCATTTCGGGTTTCGGGGTTTCCTGATGTAGTGGAAGAGAGACCCCATGTCTTTTGAAGTCCTGGTATCCAAAATTGCGAAACAGCAAATCACTTTGTGACTTCGGCCATAAGAGATGAGCCCATGCGCTAAACCTCGTGCAATTCCATGACTCAATATTACCCGATGACCGTTGATTTGCTCCATCTGTGGATCCTCGCCGTTGAAAAAAAAATTCCTGCTCACTTGATCTTAGACCCGAAATGGACCTTTTTTTTGTGCTACGCTCGCCACCAGGAGGGGAAAACTCAGCAGGATCACTTCTGAAATTCAGGAAATGGGAAAATTCAGAAAAAGGTCTGCTAGGAAGATGAGAAGAAGAAAGCGGGGTTGCTATAGAAGGAGATGGAAAATTACCTGGTTCAGCAGTGGAAGTTTCTCCTTCAGACGCCTTTCCTTTTCTGATAATCACCTTTGGATGACCTTCAAGTGTAGCTAGAGGCAGTTGTGGATGGGAACGCGTGTATCTACCTCTGGAAGCCACAACTAAAACAATAGGTTCTCTATAGTGGAGTCATCACAATGGAGTCGCCAAGTTCATAGTAGCAATCTCATAGGGCTCTAATGCCTGATACACCTTTAGAATCAGAGGCTCAATGTCGTTCAATCCCAGGGAAAATTTTCAACTTCTTCCTCGACAATGACACCAGAAATGTTGGCGTCAAAAGTCACTCCTGGATTGCAGCAGGAGTAAGCTTGAGGCCCATCAGTTTAAATGTCATAATTTGTTGATAAAGGGTGATGGATGGAAGTAAACTTGGAACAATATCGTTCTAACTTAGAAACTAGGCCAGGCATGAACAAGCAGATGAGGTCTTGATTCAATTTCAGGCAGTAAGTTGTAATAAGGGTGAGTAGGAGGAAGAATTATGTGAGGAAATGTGAAGGGCTTATATAGGCATCAGGCTTCCAACAGCCCGTAGAAGAAAACTTTGAACACAATAACGTCTTATATTCAAAAGAAAAAACACTAAAAGAACATAACAGTGTTATAATAAATCCTTTATCATAACACAGTCACGATGATTCATGTGAATCATTTAGTCATGAACTCTTTCAGTAGGAGATAGAAACAAGATGAAAAAGAGAGTTGCATTACATTAAACAAGGAAATTTCATATACAGATACATAGCCAAGAAAACGAGTTCTTCATTAAAACATTATAGTCGGGAGCTCTACTCTACCATCCATCCTTACAAAAATACAAAAACTCAGTATATATACTCAGGGAAATTTTCCACCTTCGCAGCAGGAACGTAGCTGAGACATTAAAGTCCAAATTAGTGTGTGTAGGCTCCTTATTCAAACCTGGATGAAACTCCTTTGTCAGATGCCATCTTAACTCAGCATGGCTCTTGCAGGGGGACCTACATACAAGTGTACCACGGGCTGATTTCTCTAGGACTTTTCCACGCCCTCCATTTATGAGTTGAGATAAGGTCTCAACCACCTACTCAATATTCGTTAATTTATTCTTCAATGGGGAGTGGCCGAGACTGAAAACACAAAAAGAAACCCTTTGTTCTTTGAAGTCCCAGTAGCCAAAATGTCGAAATGGCTCCTGGGCGCTTTTTCGCATTTCATGTTTTGGGGTTTCAAAATGCAGTGAAAGAGAGAGGCCTCATGTCCTTTGCGGTTCCGGTAGCCAAAATGTCGAAATGGCTCTCGGGCGGTTTTCTCATTTCGCGTTTCGAGGTTTTGAAATGTAGTGGATGAGAGCAACCCTTCGTCCTTTGAAGTCCCAGTAGCTGAAATGCCGAAATGGCTCCTGGGCGCTTTTTGCATTTCACATTTCGGGGTTTCGAAATGAAGTGGAAAAGAGAGGCCCCGTGTCCTTTGAGGTTCCGGTAGACGAAATGCCGAAATGGCTTCTGGGCGCTTTTCGCATTTTGGGTTTCAGAGATTCTCGATGCAGTGGAAGAGCGGCTCCCTTGTCTTTTGAACTGCCGATAGCCGAAATGTCGAAATGGCTTCTGGGCATTTTTCGCATTTTGGGTTTCGGCGATTCCCAATGTAGTGGAAGAGCGACTTCCTTGTCTCTTGAACTCCTGGTAGCCAAAATGCCGAAATGGCCTCTGGGCAGTTTTTGCATTTCAGGTTTCGGCGATTTGTGATGCAGTGGAAGAGAACCTCCCTTGTCTCTTGAACTCTTAGTAGTCGAAATGTCGAAATGGCTTCTGGACGTTTTTCGCATTTCAGGTTTCGGTGATTCCCGATGCAGTGGAATAGCATCTCCCTTGTCTCTTGAACTCCCGGTAGCCAAAATGTCGAAATGGCTTCTAGGCGCTTTTCGCATTTCGGGTTTCAGGGTTTCCTGATGCAGTGGAGGAGAGACCTCGTGTCTTTTGAAGTCCTGGTAGCTAAAATAGTGAAACAACTAATCACTTTGCGACTTTGGCCATAAGATATAAGCCCATGCACTAAACCTTGTGCAATTATGTGATTCAATCTTACCCAATGACCGTCGATATACTCCATCTGTGGATCCTCGCCGCTGAAAACAAAATGCTCGATTGCTTGATTTTAGACCTGAAATGGACCTTTTCTGTGTGCTGCGCTCACTGCTAATGACTACAGGCTTTGAATAGAATGTGTTTGATGGGTTTTTAAACCCCATTTCTATGCATTTATGCCAAGGGCCTGAAATTGGAGAGAAACACCCCCACCCTGTAAGAATCTGCGCTAACACCCACAAATTCTGACCGAGTGGCTAGAGATATTAGTAGAAAAGACATGCAGGTTTAGTGTTGTGGCACCAAAGAATTTGAATCCAGAACTAGTAAGGTAACTAAATTTGGTAACTAACCCAACTACTTGAGCAATTGATTTTTTGTTGAATAGTATACTAGGGGATTATGTTATATAATTTTCTATAGATTGAATTTATTCATACAGTGTTGTCCAAAGATAGTTTTTCAAACTCCCACGTGGGAGGTCCTTGAAATCATTTAATATGTGGATAAAGATGCTATTATGTGAAAATTATGTGATGATAATGGAGTATGAAAGCTAAATGAGATTTGCGCACATAGTGGAGTTGGCGGTTAACATAAGGATCTCCTGAGAAAAGGGAGGAAGCCATGAAGGAGGAAGTAAGGGACTGAGGATGCAAAATGGTAGTACACTAGAGGAAGACTACAAATTTGGAGAGTTGCACGGAGGAATGTATTGTAGGAAAATTCCCCTATGGATAGGTGAATATCCTCGTAGATTCTAGATCCCTAATACAAAGACATAAAGATTCTAACATTGGACACTAACATTCCTTTAAATGTAGTTAAACTAGTCAAAGGGAAAAGAGGAAGAAAGTATGATGTACCTTTTTATGAAGCATGTCCTCACTTAATCCAGGATGAACTTGATCCCCAAGCTCCTTAATGATATCTGCAATCCAATAGACAATGAAGACAATGCAGACTTCCTACTCTACTGAGATTAGCTTAAACTAAATTTATCAATTAAAGACAAGTACATGTAACCATTCACAAACTTGAAGGAAATAGGCTAAGAATATATTAATGAGAACATTACAAGGAAATTACAATATGCAGATGCAGTTGAAACAACCTCTCCAAGTCCTCCTTGTCCAACCCTTTGCTCGAAACATCCACGATCAGAATGAAAATACTTTTTGTTGATTATTATCCTCCTCTTCACCATGACAATGCCTCCTTTTATAGGCTTTGAGAGGCTCAACCACCTTATTTATATTTGGAATAAGTTGAGGATATGACTCCATCAACTATGGCATCTCCCTAAGATGTAGTCTAAAGCTTGGATTTGAGCCAAATAAACTTGGATCATTTCTAGATGTCTTTAAAGATAAGGGGGATTTCTTCCCATGATTCTATGAACTAATCAACACTCACTCAAAACTGTCAAGAGAGCACTGCAACACTCCTTGCTAGATGGACAGGGAGTGCTAGTGCTCCCTGCATATGAGCAGGGGAGTGTTGTTCTTCCAAAAGTTCGTTAAGATGACCATTTCTCAAGGAAAAACATTTTACTTAGCTTTTAAAATGATGTGGTTTCCCCTTCCAACATGTTCTAGATGATGTATCAAGTGTTTCAAACATGTTGTTTGCAATGCGACGTATGCAGAATGAAAATGTGACATTTATAATAATTGTGACAAAAATACGACAATTGCAACACTTGCGAAAATGATAATGTGACATTATTGAAGTGAGGAATTTTGAAGTGTAACAGATTTCCCCCCAAAGTGTGAAGTAAGAATACGGAAGATGATGTCTGAAGAACTTTGTAGATTTTCAAAGCAAGGGTATGGAGTCAGAGAACTTGGTAGAAGCTACAAAAAAACATCAAACAAATGTTATCATGTGTTTCAGACCCAAGGAAGGCATACCTATGCTTGAGTAACAAAGAACTTAAGGTATGGCCTCCAATAAATACACTATGGATCCATGATGATATTGACTAAGGATATAGCCACCAAAGATACACTGTTGATCTATACCTCCATGACATGAACTAATTGTAGCCAAGCGAAATACACAGTGGAGCTACAAGATGATAAAACATAGCCATAGACCAATACAATGTGATCTATGTGACAATATTTATATATCAACATGCTCAAATGATCTCCTCATCTTGGGGAAAGCAGATAACAGAGTGAATACTTAACCCTGGGTCTTTGTCCCAATCCCAGTGTGGTACAAATCTAGCCATGTGAATAGATGTTTTGATGTCGAACATGGTAGAAACCACTTGATTACCGACAATTGAGGTAAATCATTAACAAGTGTGAGGGAAATCTCCAATTATGTCAATGACTCCCAAGGTACCCTACTACAATCCAACGAATGTGAATAAATGAGTTGAATTCAAACATTCATGGAATCATCTAATTAGAGATCAATGATGAAAACCTACTATCAGAGGTGAGGAGGCCTATCATTGAGGCATGAAGATCCCAAGGTACTAACGTTTTTCTAAGTCTAATTGATTGATGATGTGTTGAAGTTGACAGAAAAAGACTTGTCGAAGGAGGGACTTGAGGTATCCCCCATCATCAACACGAAACTAACATAGGAAAGAGATATAATATGGTGAATCAAATTAGTATGGACTGACATGGGTATTAAAATTGAAAATTTGTGATGGTTGAATCTCAAGAAGGATACTTCTCTTGAACACTGAGGCATGACATGACCTCGCAGCATAAATGTAGCATGGACCAAAACATAATGCATTGGATGCTGTGACATTCGTCATATGACCCAAAGGAGTGGAAAGACTCAAAGGATTGGTTCAGTGTAGAGGTTTAGCGGATTATCCAAGTGTTCCAAATGTAGGGGGAAATAAGTGTCATGTTCAAGGGGGACTGTAAGAGATACTTGTAACAATTATAAAAGACAACTTGACTTACTTCCTTCATTTTTTTCACCCATCCAAATAGACGGTTACCTCTTTTTAATTTTATGAGCTCAAGGAGGATAACACATGCTCGATATAATTCACCTTCGGTAGGTCCCTCTTCCTTTGTTTAAAGAAATAGAAGAAGTAATGGTTCGGTCCCATATGCGCCCTTCAATGTATGATTTTAGCAAGTCTGGAGAAGGAAAACGTGGTGGCTTTTCATGTTTAGAGAGTCTAAAAATAACTTAAAGGAGACTCCAGGGTTGTCCTTTTTTGTAATTTTAGTCTCTAAATTCCGAAAAAGAGATAAACTGCTACTCAGGAGATGCCTTTCCAAGACATTTTAACGAGCATGAAAGCAAACAAGATCACTTGTTGATATTTTCATATTTAGAGAGTCTGAAAAGAGATTAAGGATGACTCCAAGGGGTTCATTTTTCATGTAACCTTTACGAGTCTGAAAGAGTGATTAAATTATACTTGGTTACATTCTCATGTTTTTTCGAGCATGAGAAAGAACACATATTATGCTCGTCAGTGTCACAAGGTTGTCGAAAAGATGTTGCTTAAAAACTTGTAAATATAAATAGTTATGGGCTGAAAGAATTAGTAACTCCTCGAAAAAGATTAAAAACCCAAAAAACAACTTTATATTAGTGAGAAATAGCAAAAATCAAACCTATCAAATAATGAAATAGGTTAAGAGTTTCATTTACCAATTGATTTTTACCAAATTCTTCCATATTTTGAATTTTCCACCTTTGGGAGGAAATTTTAGAGATGTTATTACGTGAGTTGTAGTCAACCATTTTCAGTTTCATATGGACTAGGTTGGTCATATTACCTTTCCAATCATTTTTTATGGTTTAATTTTTTGTTTTACCTTGGATTTTGGGTGTTCTGGGATCCTTAGGAAGACCTAGGCACCGAACCAGATCGATGCTCCCTCAAAGGGGTGAGGGGAGCGTTGATCGAGATATCAGTGCACATGTGCACATCTCTAGGAAGCGATAGCGCTCTGTGGGTAGATTTAAGGGAACGTTGGTGCATAACCAATTTTTTTTATATATTTTTGGCTAAAAGGACACAATTTTCTTCCATGAAAAGTTGACTAAGGATGTTTAAATGGTTGAATTTGTAGATTTCACCGATCATTTAGCCATGATATAGTGGAAAGAATGCGAACACGAGTTCAATGACATTGTCTCTTTAAAAATCCCTCAAGCAAAAGAAACTTTGTGAAATTGGAGTCTACTCAAATATTTTAAACTCCAAAACATGAAGAAAGAGGTACTATTACTTGAGTACTTGATCAGATTATGGGATTATTATGAACAAGTATTTCTCAGTGGGCCACACATGCTCAAGATTGAGCTTGACAATGTTTACTTTTTGACGGGGCTCTCGAGGAAAGGAGATACTATTCTCTTGTTCATACGTAGGGAAACTCCTCAGCCAACTGAGGCATATGTGGTTGAGCACTGTATACCAAGATCGCAATTGGTAGGTGGCCGAATATTGACCAAATATGTAATGGATTTGGAACTTTGGTCGATTCTATTCTCCATCACCAAATTGGTGGGCTGTACTAGCGCTCATCTAGCTTCAAAATCACAGATGTCATATGCTTTACAATGTGTAGAACCCAAGTTGTTTAACTGGATTGCAGGGTTTCTTCGAAATGTGAAGGAACAAATATTGAAGTGCATGACAGGTAGACAAAAGAAGTTTGGATATGGCTCTTTTCTACTTTCATTCTTCTTAGAGCGAGTTCCCCAGATGCAGCCACAGGTTGTGTTGATAGCCCACCCTGCGACTGAGCCATGGATAGAGAGAAGGACTAGTCTATCCCTGATATTGGGGAATTATACCTCAACATTTATATTTACAACTGATTTCTTTACTTGGTGGAGGACACAACTAGTTGTTATCAAGGATTTTCCTTGTGCTGGAGTGGAATTTTGGGGTAGTGCAGACTTGGTGCTCCCCAAGGGTATTCAATGGGATGCGTCAGGTATGAAACTAAGCGTTGTTATGTAGTTTTGTTTTTTATATATTTTATATTGTTTTTTATATGTACATCTAGGGATCTAAAGATGTTTTTGTTTGATCATACACATAGAGGTGCATCATGTCTGGAGGAGATGTCGACACTGGAGCATCATGGAGATGCACAGGTAGTTGTAGATCATAAGGTTGTGGTGGGAGGACTTCGAGAGGTTGAGAGGAACCTTTGGGGTTTGACCATGGGTGCCCCACCTCTCAAGACGTGAGACATGCCTCTCCATTTGCAGAGACACATAGTTGGAGTTCCTGAGATTCTGAACCATTTACTCTGTCGAGTTCCCTGTGCAGTAGTGTGCTTCGCAGAGCACAACGTGATACAAGAGGATGACTAGGATCCTCAAAATATCATATATTATTTATTATGATTTCATGTGCATGAAGGCCCAAACGTTTTTCCCTATTATGTACCTTTCGACGATGTATTTTTAAAACAAAATTTTTCTATTATGCATCTATATATATATCCAAGTTTTGTGGTGCCTATTGATGTTGCAATTTATATTATGCGATAATTTTGTGTACATGTGATTCATGTATTTTTATAAATGTTTTATCTATGCGCAATATATCGATCCAATATGTAATTAGCTAATGAATCTTAAATTGTGTTGAGTTCTCTCGATATATGTCTGTATTGTATAAATTCAAGCGATATTTCAAGATGATTAAATCTTAGGTGGAGACATGGTAAGACATGTTTGCGAACAATGTAATCTCGATTAAGCTGACACACTACGAGCTAAGATTCTATGTTAATAATTAGATGAGTTATAGCTAGAGAGGAAGCTTCAGTTAGGAGTTCGATGACAACATGATTGTTGGGTATGTGTTATATTATTTGCACGAGTAGTAGTGTCTGAGCATATGTGTTGGGAACAGAGGAAACATTACACCTATCTCGGGAAACGTGACACCTACGTCGGAAAATATGTCATGTATTTAGGTGGTTTTTCGGCACATGGTTTTTGCTGATGGTTTTTCTATTTCCAGTTAAGGAATTAGGGTTTTGGACTAATCCTGGTCATTGGGTTAGGGTTTTTCATGCCACTAGATCCTATATGTATTTTGTATTGTAAACATTGTAACATAATGAATGAATATAGAATATGCTGGTTTTTCTTGGTTTGGGTTTCTAGGGGAAAAATATCTGTGTAATGTTTGTATTTTCCATTATATATTTTCTGTTCTTTTCTGAATATCTATTTGCAGTAGATATCGTACAAGTTTAGGATTTATAATGATATTTTTCCATGTTATTGGTTGTCGATCCCAAGAAAATTCCTCCTGAACTCACCAACTCACCAGAGTGGTAAATGACCCAAGTTGTGGAAGCAATGTTCTTGGTGTGTTGACCAACGCCATACGAAAACCCAACACAGATGGGAAAGGAAAATTTCATATACACATGAAATCACAAGACAAAGTATAAGAAACTAAGACAAAACTCATACACGCAAGAGAAAATACATACCAAATCAAAAGTATATAGTACAATAGTGTACAAAGCACACATACCAGCTTTTCTATGCATAGTACTTCGTAAGATAAATCCCATTTCAGGGCTCACCCAGAGATATTCCATCGTAGTCGACTAAATCATAGGTGCCTCTATGTAATACATGTTTTATGATATAAGGTCCATGCCACAGAGGTTATAAATTCCATGTCCTCAACTTATCATGAGCTTGGTCATAAATGAGGACTAAGTCTCCTTTTGCAAAAGCACAAGGTTGAACGGATTTTTCATATTGACTCTTCATTCATTTTTTATATGTCTCGTTAATGAGAGAAACATCACGACGTGTTTTGTCCAACTTGGTTAGATACAAAAAGTATTCTTCTTCATTAGAGGTATTAGGCAGGAGTTCAACAGAGTTATGAGGCAGAAGGAGACTTAGTCCTCAATTATGACCAAGCTCAAAAAAAGTTGGGGACAGGGAAGTTAGAACCTCTGTGGCATGGACCTTATATCATAAAACATGTATTACATAGAGGCGCCTACGAGTTAGTATACTACGATTTTATATCTCTTGGTGAGCCCCAAAATGGGCTTTACCTCAAGAATTACTATGCATAGAGAGTCTGAAAATAACTTAAAGGCGAATAAAGGGTTTTCCTTTTTCATAATTTTAGTCTCTGAAGTCTGAAAAAGAGATAAATTGTTACTGGAGAGATTCCCTTTCAATAACTTTTAACGGGCGTGAAAGGAAGAAAAATCACTCAACAATATTTTAATATTTAGAGAGTCTAAAGAGAGCTTAAAGATGACTCCAAGGGGTTCCTTTTTCATGTAACCTTTACGAGTCCGAAAGAGTGATAAAAGTATACTCGGTTACATTCTCATGTTTTTTTTAGCACGAGAAAGAATACAAATTATTCTCTTCATTGTCACAAGGTTGTCGAAAAGATGGTGCTTAAAAACCTGTAAATATAGACAGTTATAGGCTCAAAGTATTAGTAACTCCTCGAAAAAGATTAAAAACCCAAAAAATAATTGTATATTAGTGAGAAATATAAAATATCAAACCTATCAAATAGTGAAATAGGTTAAGAATTTCATTTACCAATTGATTTTTACCAAATTCTTCCATATTTGGAATTTTCCAACTTTGGGAGGTGATTTTTGAGTTGTTATTACGAGAGTTGTGGTTGATTATTTTCAGTTTTGTCTGGACTAGGTTGGTCATCTTGCATTTCCAATCATTTTTTATGGTTTAATTTTGTATTTTAGCTTATATTTAGGGTTTTTTGGGCTCCTTGGGAAGCCCTAGGCGGCAAACCAGATTGATGCTCCCTCAAAGGGGTGAGGGGAGCATCGATCGAGATATCATCACCATGGTGCACATGCCTATGGAGCACTAGCTCTATGTGGGCGTATTTAAGGGAGCACTGGTGCAAAACCAATTTTTGTTTTTGTATTTTGTGCTAAAAAGACACAATTTTCTTGCATGAAAAGTTTACTAAAGATGTTTAAATGGTTGTATTTTCAAATTTCATGGGTCATTTAGCCATGATAGAGTGGAAAGAATGTGAACACAAGTTCGATGACATTTTCTCTTTACAAAGACCTCAAGCAAGGGAATATTTGCGAAATTGCAGTCTACTCAAGTATTTTAAACTCTAGAACATGAGGAAAGAGGTATTATTACTTGAGTACTTGATCGACTTATGGGATGATGCCGAAAAAGAATTTTGCAACTCCTCATCCAACTTAGGAATATTTTTGTGAGCACTATATACCCTGAATACAATTGGTAGGTGGTCAAATCGTGATCAAATTTGTAAGGGATTTGGCACTTCAGTCGATTATATTCAGCATCACCAAATTGGCGGGTAGTACTAGCACTCATCTAGCTTTGAAATCACAGATTTCATATGTTTTAAAATGTGTAGATCCCAGGTATTTTAACTGGAGTGCAAGGCTCCTTTGAAATTTGAAGGAACAAATATCAAAGTGCAGGACAGGTAGACAAAAGCAGTTTGGATATGGCTCTTTTCTAGTTGCATTCTTTTTGGAGCGAGTTCCTGAGTATGGTCGCCAATTTCTGTTGTAGTAAAATTCCCCTGCAAACATGTGAATATCCTCTTGGATTCTAGACCCCTACTACCAAGACTAAAAATGCAAACATTGGACACTAACAATGCTTTAAATGTTCTTAAACTAGCCAAAGGGAAAATAAGAAGAAAGTATGATGTACCTTTTTCTGAAGCTTGTGCTCGCTTAATCCAAGATGACCTTGATCCCCAAGCTCCTTAATGATATCTACAATCTAATAGATAGAGAAGACAGTGTATACTTCCTACTCTACTGAGATTATTTTAAACTAAATTTATCAATAAAATAAAAGTATATGCAACCATACACAAACTTGAAGGAAATAGGCCAAGCATATATTAATGAGAATATTACAAGGAACTTACAATCTGTAGATGCAGTTGCGACAACCTCTCCAAGTCCTCCTTGTCCAACCCCTTGCTTGAAATATCTATGATCAGAATGACAACAATTTTTGTTGAGTATTCTCCTCCTCTTCACCATGAGAATGACTCCTTTTATAGGCCTTGCGAGGCTCAACCACCTTATTTATATTTGGAATAAGTTGAGTATATGGCTCCATCAGTTGTGGCATATCCCTTATATGCAACCTAAAGGTTGGATTCGAGCCAAACCAACTTGAATCATCTCTAGCTTTCTTTAGAGTAAGGGGTATTTCTTCCCATGATTCTCTCAACCAATCAATGCTTCATAGAAACTAGCAATAGAGCATTCCAATGCTCCCCAATAGATGGGAAGGGAGCACTATCGCTCCCTACATATGAGCAGTGGAGTGTTGATCTTCCAAACGTTTGTTAAGATGACCATTTTTCAAGGAAAAATATTTTACTTAGTTTTTCAAATGATGTGGTTTCCCCTTCCAACATGTTCTAGAGGATGTATGAAGTGTTTCCAAGGTGTCATTCTTAATGTGACATATGAAGAACGCAAATGTGACATTTACGATACTTGTGACAAAATTTTGACACTTGCGACAATGATAATGTGACATTACTGAAGTGAGTAATTTTGACATGTAACAGAAGGAGGTATAAAAGGAAAAAGACTAGAGAGGGTAGAGAAGAGCCACACAGTGAGCCAGAGGTATATAAACCTTACACACAAGTATGAATTGTAGAGATACCAAATATAAGAGATGAAGAAGAAGGGTGTTAGTCCAATCGAGTAATATAAGAGACAACAAGTCCTACTCAAATAGGATATTGCATTGAATCCATAACCCAATGTGCATCACCACAGTCAGAAATAACATTTGAAGACTTGTTGAAAGTCATCATAGTTAGCCAAGGAGGACATAACAATACTAGTAGAAATAGTGGAAGTAGTGCACAGAGTCAAAATCACAGTGTACCAACATAACCAAGAGGAGAGAATACACAAAACAATATGGTGAGGATATATAATACTCTTAGACTTATTGAATTCAAGGGAATAGGGTGAGAGGACCCAAAACAACACTTGTTTGTTTGCGAGAGAGTTTGGGCCGCTAAAAACATACATGATGAAGCAGTGAATATTGTGTAGTTAGTGACAATGTTTAGGGGTCACGCGCTAGTATGGTATATGAAGTCACATGGTATTACACCTACGAGAGAGTCTAGGAATTTGGCAAGAATAAAACAAGCGCTATTAAAGGAGTTTAAAAAGATGAAGTCAGAATTGCAGTCTATTATTGAACTGAAGGAGATCAAATGGGTGCAAATGGATTCAATATGGGATTACACTCAATGATTTAAGTATGTAATGTGGAGACTGACTTTCCATATTCCATATCAACAACATGAAGAGTGGTTGATCATACGATTACTACCCTAAATTCATAGACCACTAATCTAGTAGAAGGTTGCATCACAACCTGAGGCACTGGAAATCATGATGAAATTAAGGCCATCACTGGATGGCGACACTAGGGGAATGGTGCAATTTTAGACACGGTTAGACACATTAACAATTCAGTTGAATGAGCTTACCAAAGGAAGTGAAAAAAAAGAACAAATTTGGTGTACCAAGAAAATTTTCCATACCAGGATTCTTGCCTGGGAGGTACATATAAGGCTTCGTTGTACCATAATGACAACTCATTTTCCCAACCAAAGTCTTCAGCATTAATCATGTCTTGGGCCTCAGTGCCTAATTTAGACAATCCTTGACCCTTGACTATTTTAGTAGGTTTTATGTCGAAATCAAATTCCTAGATGACTTCCATCCAATTTACCCTTATTTCTTCCATCTCCTATTGAGTGAACATAGATCAAACCGATGGATGAGGTACTATGAATTTAGTGTGATTCTTCATAATATAAGATCTAAAATGTTTGACCACTTTATAAACTACGTAACCCTGTTTGTCTATAGAAGGGTATTTTAGTTCATCTCCTTGGAGGTTAGTTCTCATAAAGGATACTCATGCTTCATTGTTTTCATCATCCTTCTAGGCAATCACCACAACGAAGGATCGGTCAGAAGAAAAGGTATAAAGGAAAAAATATTTGCTGAAATGAGGGCTTCGTAACACTAGTTCTTGGGAGATGGCAATTTTGATGTTATTGAAAGAACTTTTATTTTATTATTCCCATTTGAACTTTGCATCTGTGCAAATCATTTTTTGTAAGGGTTTAATCATTTCAGTGAAGTCAGGACTAAATTTTCTCACAAATATTATTTTCCCAAAGAAATATTGCATGGCCATTTTATTGTGAGGCAATGGGAGTTGAGCTATCGTGTTTATTTGCTCATGGTCGATGCTAATTCCTTCTTGAGATATAATATGACCTAGTAGTTTCCCTTCTTATATGCCAAATATGGTTTTCTTAGGGTTCAAATATATTCCATATTTCCTACATCTTTTGAATATCGGAGTCAAATGATGAATGTGGTCTTCTTTGTTTCTTGAGTATATCATTACGTAATCTAAATAAACTACAAAAAACTTCTTAATCAATCCCATAAAATCTACTTACATGGCCATCTGAAAGGTCTCCCTAGCGTTAATCAGCTCGAAGGGAATGTGTTTATAAGAAAATGTTCCCCATTTGGTTGAGAAGGTAGTTTTTAGTCGATCATCTTCTGAAACCAAGACCTTGTTATACCCTAAGAAACTGTGTAGGAGGAAAACAATTTTAGAGATGGATATTGTCTATAGGAGCAGTTCCATGGGTGTGACTGGGTAATTATGTTTTTCCGATGCTCTATTAATGTTTCTGAAATCCACATACATACGGATCTCCCCAAACTTCTTTCTAATGGGTACTATATTGCATACCCGAGCAAAGTGTCTTACCTGAAAGATAATCTTGGCATCTAATAATTTCTTCAGCGCTTGATACATTAGAGGTTCCAGAGATGGGTGGTAATTCCTAAGGTTTTGCTGGAATGGTTTTACTCCAAACTTTAATGAGATCATGTGGTGGATAATGCGAGTATCATAAGTTTTGAATTCTTGGTAAGACCAAGCAAAGACATATTGATATTCCTTAAAAAATTTAAGATAATATTTCTTTTCTTCCTTGGACACTTTCTTACCTAAATTGATATTCTTGGGATTCTCAATGGTGTTTAGGTTTATGGTTTCATATATAGGAAATAAGCTCCTCGTTTTTTCATTCTTTGGCCCTCTTAACCTTTCCCCCAAGTCAAAAGGTTCTCCAAATTGGACACTCCTCTTGGTATCATTTGAAACTTGGGTTTGTCATCATAATGATCTATTCCCTTCTTTTGTTCATGGAGTTCTGATTCTGTGAGTATTTCTTGGAATACTTTATCATCAATGGCCAAATCCTTAAAATTCTCTTGATTAGTTAGGAACTCCATAATTTGTTCATCCCCTTCAAACAATTTTCAGTTAGAAATGTTGTTAGGTACCAAAGGTTTGTAGAGAAGTTCCACTACAAACCTCAAGGCTTCATAATATTCTAAAGGACATAATATTGAGGCTATAGTGGTTAAAGAATCAGAAAGAGTATTTTTTATCCTAGGAACAATGGTAATGTTGAAGGCCTCAAAATTGTCTATTAGGCTGTGTACCTCTTGCTGGTAATTTCTCAAGTGAGGTGAATTGCAATGGATAGAATTATTTACTTGTTTAATAATAATTCTAGAGTCTCCAAATAATTTCAATTCTTTGACATTTAACTCGATGGCCTTCTTTACTCCTTGGACTAGAGCTTCATATTCAACAGTGTTATTAGTGCATTCAAATTCTAATCTGCAAAATCATAAGTCTTGTTTCCCCTTTGGGTCAATAAGGTTGCATCCCACTCTTGACCCTTATTTTGATTTAGAGCCATCAAAGTACAACATCCAAATTTGGGGAGGAAAATTTATGATTTCTTCATGTATATCTATCTTTTAAATTTCAACCTCCTTGTCTGTTACTCATGTTAGAGAATCCTAATAGAGGATTATTTCTCCTACAGCTGCTAGTAAGTCCATTTGGAATATCATTTCAGATTTTTTTGCGGAAGATATGTCATACATGTGAGGGGCGAAATTACCGAAATCAGAATCACAAGAGTAGTTTCCTAACACATTGAAATTTGTTGACAAGGGTTCATTTGGGGTATCTAAATCAGTGACTATATGTTTCAATTATCTTTCTCTGTTAATATTGATCATGTTTGGATGTCCTTTCAATGGAAAACAAAGGTTTTCCCAATCGGTACTAAAATATATGTTTAATTTCTTACACCAGACTCGACTAAGTAGCATTTCATAGGCATTTGGGATGTCTACCACGGTTATGTCAAGTACATGAATAAATTTTGGGTGTGTATTGATTGTAATCATTACATATTTTAGTTCCCCAATGACCTTTACATGATTCCTATCTAGTTGTATGATGTGTTTATTACTCTTGACTGGGGTTTCATTAAATTTCTTGTAGATTGAAAATGGCATGACATTTGAAGATGCCCTTGAATCAACTAGAAAATTATGTAGATTTATGTTGAAAACCTCAAACATCAAGAGGAAAGGAGGAAAAAAAGGAATTCCTCTTTTGTCTACAGAAAAAACATTCACACTTGGATTATTTGTTGAATCTGTGGGAGATGGGACCTCACTTTGATCAGTGCTTGTTATAGGGGTATCTATTAATTTTAAGGCCTGTAAAAAAAAATCATTTTGTTCAGGGATCCTACACATGTCCATGACAGACACATTATCCTTCATCTTCTTCAACTCTTCTACTACATTTTATTCCATCTTATGTGCTTCTCATGTGTGTATGTTTGTGGGGTTTCTTTGGGAAGAAAATAGAAGATTGGGGTGATCATTCGTTGGATTCCCTCTAGATAACTGAGTAGTGGTGGGGTTACTTTGGATTAATTGAATTTTACTTCTCATCTCTATAGCTAGAAATTCAGCAGAAGATCCTTGTACTTCAACGATGACGTTGAAAGGTATTAGGTGGTTGGAATCCCATAACGGCATGGTCATCTCTTCTGGTGGCTCTTGACTTCCTTGATTAATGAGATTTATTAATGATCTACTGGGTTTCTTGGTTGGAGAACATTCATCTAGGAATCGATTAGACATTAGATTCATACCATGCAACCATTGAGGGAAATCTATTTCTGAATGTTTTTCTTGGTGATACGTACAAAAAGAGTCATATGCTCCATTCCCTAAGTTGATGTTTAGGTTGGATGGGAGAGATTCTATATATTTGAAGGGTGAATTTATTTTTAAAAAAGGTTTATAAGGTCTTTCATTTTGGTGTCCTTCCCCATCACTCCTCTTCATATCTACGATCTCATTGGAAAAAAATTTGATGATCTGCTGGAGGTTTTCTATGTCCCCTCCCTCTTTTTCGGGGCCTTGTCCTGTTTTATCGCACGACGGTTTAGTAAAAAAAATTCCCCTCTTGGGTGGAGGTTTGGTTTCATTCTTTATTACTGAGATCTCACCTTCGTGCATCCTTTAATTTGGAAATCAATCTTTTTAGCTTCATAGAAATTTTCTGCTAGGGTATTCTTGGCGACGCTTTTTACAAACATAGAAATAGAAGCTAGGAGAGAATTAGCATATACTTCAATATGTATCTCTATAGTAGGTCTAGCCTCAAGTTGGAATTTTTTCAAAATGGTGGTGAACCTTTGGTTGAAATGTTTGAACTTTTCTTTTTTATTCATAGTGGCAACAAACAGTTCAACCATTAAGGCTCCTGTAGTATTTTCTTCAGCAAATTTCTAGACGAAATCCTTTTGAAACTTCGTCCAACTAGTTATGGAACCAACCGATAAGTTGAAATACTAGGTTGAAGTTGAATTTTCAAAGGTATAAAGGAAACATATACACACCACTTCTTTCTATTGTACATTCATAAACCTTATGGATAATATGAACTTCTTAATATGACCTTTAGGCAATCCAGAGGTTTCAGGATCAAATTTGGGAAGTACATTTTCTACATGTTTGGGTAGGTTATGCATATGTCCTGGAATTTCTAGAGAATATATTTCCAACCATGGTTGATTATCTTGACATCGATCTCCCCTCGATAGCTATCATTATTATCCCCCATGTCTTCTAATTCATAGCCTAATCGATTAGAGTTGGACCCTTCCTCTTCAGATTTATAATCGTTAGGTTCAGAGTAGTTACCAGGTGGTGTTTCAAGTATCAGATTAAGGGGTTGCTCGATCTCTATGAGGTAAAAATATATTAGATATTATACCGTGTGAACGAATACCTGGTCAGGGGTGTCAAAAAATGGTCTACTTATTTGTTTTCTTCGAGGAAGGAAAGGAGCTAAATGTAATGCTCTGATATGTCGGGCATAAGCTCTCGTGATTCTTCTTAATTTATATAACTCTTCGTGGGGAAGAGCGTAAGGTATTTTAGGGTATATGTGTTATTCCTCTTCATGTTGAGGCGAGTTACGCGTATCGGGAGTACTCTTTGTATGTGGGTTATCTTGAGAATGACTAGCTATGCATGTGGGATGTTTTGAATCTATAGGATCTATGGAATATATTATCGAAAATATTGTTATCCATGCATTCATTCAAGCCCTCCTTCTAGTGCCAATTTTGTTGAGGGGTCTAAGATCCCTTTCACTCAACAATGGGGAACCAAACCCACTTAAGAGGCCCAATTACACTCGTAAGTGTTTGATGGGTGGTGAGGTCATCTAGATTTGTGATCTGGCTAGAATTATTGATGGGATTTAATCATGATTGATATATATGTCTTTTCTATGAAACCTTTTGTCAGGCTATGCAGTTCTCTTTTTGGTTCTTTGTTTTTTAACATTTGTAACAAAATAAAGATAGAGCTTAAACTAAATGACAGAGGGAAGTTAATATATGCTGGAGAAAGATGGGTTTTGGGATAACCTTTATACCTTAGCATGCAAACAAAGAAGGTCTACACTAATTCAAATGAGCAATAATACCATTGTGACTTGTAGACATTCAACATCGTCTGAGATAACAGTTACAAAAATAAATATATATGTGACCAGAAATCTAGTGGAGGAAAAGTAATTTTCAATGCTCTATTATCAATCACATGTTAACACAATCGATTTCTATTCATAAAATAGAATAAAATAATTATAGCAACATTATAAGATAACTTAAATAACATACACAACAAATCTTACTCAATACAACAACAAATATTGAATTTGAAAACAAAGATAATCCCCCTCGGTCCAATCACATCTATGCCTCAGATGAAAGAAGTGTCTTTGGTTCTAAACATAACTTCTTAATTAAAATAACTTGCACACAAGTAATTCTCTTACAATAATCTCTCATTTTTTACACCTAGTATTTCTCTGCATGCTGCTTGACTATGTCACGTAAATCGGTGAAATCCTCCAGTGGGACCAACTCCAAAAAATCGATATTCCTCATTTCCTGATTGATTTTCTCCCAGCTTTTCTCACATTCTCCTCATTTTTCCTACATTTTCCATTGGGGTTCATGGACCATTCTTACCCATTGTTCAATTTCCTTTCTTATTTAAGCGATGATGTTGTCCATCAACACTCGGATGAAGTGCTCTTTTGTATCTCGTCCCTTCTCTACTTTTTCGATGTAGTCTATCCATTCTAAGGCTTGATATGCCTTCTCATACCATCATTTCATGTCTTTGCATGTTTCCAACTCCATGAGGGTATCTTCTTGGAAATCAATTATGCGAGCGATGAAGAGGTCTCTTTCCCTTGTGAATTGTGCATACATTTCTCAAAACTCACAGTTCAAGAGTACCACCACCTATGTTGAATTTGTTTAATACTTTTCTTGATGTCGCTGATGTTCCAGTTCTTTCTTCATGGAATCTACCTCCCTTTCATCAATTTTTTCCCTGTCTAAAGTAGCATCAGTTATGGTCATCCCTTCTCTGATTAGCTCATTCATCTTAGCACTTTCTGTGTCAAACAACATGTTAGCACTAGAAGTTGACTCTTGACTACTAAAGAGTCAAGCCTAGCACACCTTGTTTCAAAATGTTTAAAGAAAATAGTTTTAGAGAGAAGGGAGGATCACACACTTGATATCAATGTAGCTAGATGAATGAGATATTAGAACCTCTTCTCTATGTCTAGTAGACCAGGTTAATAAAACCTAAGTTCGGGTAAAAAGAGTATAAGGTATGGTTAATGAAGATTTATGAAACAAAATGGAAAATCATCAAAGAGCATCTATTCTTTAATATAATTTACCAATAGAAGAGTAAACCTACACTCGTAAATCCTTTCTGAACAAGATTTAAAAGACTCAAATACACATGTGGAAAATATTGCACTGTGCAAAATAGAGAAACATTTTCAGCACATACATACAATCATATGAGCATATAACAGTAATCATATGTTCAAGATGAGGAAATAGAAGTGATAAACAAATAAGAGAGATACACACCAATTATCAACTTCATTAACAGTTGAAATCTTTACATAGGTAGCATGGATCACAATAGTCATATAATTAAAACCTTTTTTCCAATACAGGGATCCCCAACTCTCCCTCACTCCCTTAGATTGAATCCTCCCCTTTACTTATGTTTTTCACCATAATATATATATATATATATATATATATATNTCATTCATCTTAGCACTTTCTGTGTCAAACAACATGTTAGCACTAGAAGTTGACTCTTGACTACTAAAGAGTCAAGCCTAGCACACCTTGTTTCAAAATGTTTAAAGAAAATAGTTTTAGAGAGAAGGGAGGATCACACACTTGATATCAATGTAGCTAGATGAATGAGATATTAGAACCTCTTCTCTATGTCTAGTAGACCAGGTTAATAAAACCTAAGTTCGGGTAAAAAGAGTATAAGGTATGGTTAATGAAGATTTATGAAACAAAATGGAAAATCATCAAAGAGCATCTATTCTTTAATATAATTTACCAATAGAAGAGTAAACCTACACTCGTAAATCCTTTCTGAACAAGATTTAAAAGACTCAAATACACATGTGGAAAATATTGCACTGTGCAAAATAGAGAAACATTTTCAGCACATACATACAATCATATGAGCATATAACAGTAATCATATGTTCAAGATGAGGAAATAGAAGTGATAAACAAATAAGAGAGATACACACCAATTATCAACTTCATTAACAGTTGAAATCTTTACATAGGTAGCATGGATCACAATAGTCATATAATTAAAACCTTTTTTCCAATACAGGGATCCCCAACTCTCCCTCACTCCCTTAGATTGAATCCTCCCCTTTACTTATGTTTTTCACCATAATATATATATATATATATATATATATAT
>SNQJ01S0029883.1:46509-71355 GCA_010110895.2 Picea sitchensis
TCCAAAGTTAAAGGGGTCCAAATCCACCCTTAGCTAAATATATAAACAAATTACAACACTTTTGGGATAAGAAATCTGCAAAATCACGTAGGTTCCTACTTTCTAGGAGTTGGTTTTTGACCCACTAGAAGTATGAAAATATATGATTTGATTGCATGATATGAGGGAGAAATATCTTATCCCAAAACTCAAAATCATATTTTGATATGATATGAGGGAGAAATATCTTATCCCAATACTCAAAATCATATTTTGATCCGATCTCATCAATTGGGATAGTTATCTTCACAAATTTCAAAATAGAACCTAGAATTCTATTACAACAAAAAATTGGCAAAATCTGGAAACATAGGTCTCGAAGATCATTGCATATTTTCTAAATAGTGATAGTTTTTTGAAAATTGAGAGAGGTTTTTGTACATAAAATTATTATTGACAAAAACATATTTCATGTTCCCAAAATACCTCTCCCAATTTGTGGAATCTATGCTCAAAGATAATGACTAAAACTAGGAAATTCCAGAATTTTAAAATATGAAAATGAGCTGAAACAATATCTTTGTATTTCTCAAACCATGACACCTATGTAGTAACTGAAAGTGTTTTTTGTATATGAACTTGTTATTGAGAAAATATTACTTTATTTTTAATAATTCCTCTCCATATAATCGTAATATGTGCCCAAATAAGATGACTAAAATAGGAAAATTCTTGTATTTTCAAAATTAAAAAATGAGTTGTAAAGATCTGCTTGTATCTCCCAAACCATGACACCTGTGTCAAAAATGAGGGAGGTATTTTGATACGTGTTCGTGCATGAGAAAAACCTCTTTCATTTTTTCAAAATGTCTCTCCCTATGGTAAAAGTCTGAGTTTCAAATTGACTGCAAAAATAGTCATTTCGAGAAAATCCCTTATTTTTTGTGTGGAGAGTTGCGAGAACTTCCTGTAGCGACATACAGAAAACCAGTTTTGAACATTTTTAACGTATTTAGTTTCCCAGGTTAAAAAAATTAATAAAAAAAGGAGGAATGATAACTTAAATACAAGGAAACAAAAAGTTTCTTCCATTATCAGTTATCTTTCAATCAAAATTTAAGATTTTCATTGAGGTGAAATTCTCAAACTACAAACTCTTCTTCAAAAATTGATGTAGCTTCTTCTACCAGGAAATCCAAATTGTTCTTTCTTGTCTTCTTGGTTTGAGAACAAGTTTGTATTCTCTTGATCTTATCCCCTTCAAATCTGATCATAGGGTTTAGCCTTTTTTATTCTTTTTACTCTGTTTTCTTGCAGAAGTTCTTTCTTTCCCTGACCCATCTGACACCAAAATACAAAACCCTGAGAAATACTAAAGAAACACCTTTGTCAAGCATCTGATCATAGTTTTGGGCTGGAATCTTGGAAATATTGTTTAAAATTACTTGGTATTTGAATTTATTTGATGGCATGGGAAATGGATGTTTCAAAGAAGTGACATGAGTAGCACAATAAAATAGGAAAGCATATGGAGAAAAATAGAAAAGTTGTGGTGCTACTTTAGTGAATTCTTTTAACAGGGTATGAAACTTCATGTAGCACCTTTTGAGGCCACAATTTGACACTACAAATATTGATACTAACATGGGATCCACTGGGGATGGCATGCCCCCTGTGAGCTTCCAAGAACTTGTAGACTTGTACCTTACTCATTGGGCTATGGATTCATTCGCCACCTTACAAACCTTTGTAATTTATTCAAATTTTGAAAACACACTGTTGAAAAAAATATATATTGTTGCATAATATACAAACTAAAACAAACCAAATTATCTGAAAGAGAGCTTATTCATCCTACATTAATCTACTCTAACCAACTCTCCAATTTTCTGAAGTAAAAGAAAATTTCCATAGCATCCATGAAAGTAGCTTCATAACTGATAGAATCACATGCCTACAACTAATTAATGGATAACAACAAAGATATAAAAAAAACCATAAATTATTTGGAAAACCATACTCACCTTCAAATGCCAGAGATATGATGAAATCTAAAATCTTCAAAGAATTAAAAAAATAAGACTCCAACATTAGTGCTACTAGGTCTTCCAAACCAATATCACAAAATTGTTGATCCAGCTGAGATGACTGGCTCTGCATGAATTCTGTTTTGATGAGAAAAAGGTGACCTCCTTGTTCCTTCAACAACAACAACCCTTTCCCATAATGATCAGGAGAAACAAAATTTCTTTGATCATGCAATACAAATCCCCGATCAAAACTTGAAAACATATAATAGTGGAGATCATCATAAACAAACAAAGACTATTGATTTCATGTATGAACAGTCAAGCGCTTTAGAGAAACTGTTGTTTCCTTAAAAAAATAATCATGTGACACTTCAATAGTAGCATTAAAAGGGTTCCTACTATTATGAGCTGAAAACTTTCCACAAAGCAAATTATCCTTTGAAAAATGACCCTCATGATCATCCTCATAAACACAATCAACTCTTATCTCATATCTATAAAAATAGTTAACTATATTTGTAAATTCACCTTGTTGGTATAAGTTATGAGCATATAAATATACATTCTCATTAGTAGAAATATCATATTTATCAATTTCAAGACCTAAGAAACAATTGAAATATGAAAATGATGCAAACAATTTTCCCAAATATGACTTATGTTCATAAACATCCTTTTGTCCATATTCTTCTTCTAGTTGATCTACATCCAAATCTGATTCGTGTTGCTCATAAGGTTTAATTTGTTCAAAAATTTCATCGCAAAACTACTTTGGAAGCCTCCCATAGGCTCAAACATTCTCCTTGATCTCCTCAACATTAGTAAACATTTGTTCAAGGGATGATTATTTCCTCTCTCTAAGATAAAGGAACAACTTAGGATGTTCATCTAGCGTATAATATACCATGGAAGCAGTTTCAGAAAGTCGGATATCTAAAGTCATATTGCAAGAAAAATTATGGAACCTCCTTCTAAATGGAGAAAGGGATTTATCCTTCCCTCTTCTCATATTATTAAGTTCTATCCAATACTAATCAACAGATTTTTTTTCACCCCAATATCTTAGGAATACACAATGAAAATTAGTCCATGAACAAATAGAACAAGCCTTCAGATTTCTATACCATAAAGCAACATACCTGTCCAAGGATTTGGAAAATAACCTCAAATTAATATCCTCATGCATGATTTCAAAATTATCAAAGAAATCCTCAAAATATTCCATGTGATTTTTAGATGTAATATGATGGTCTCCTTTAAACAAGGGAAGGTAATCCAAGAACATAGGAGGGTAAGCATTTAAGATAGGAGGCAGCTTGAGAGGTTTAAAAAATTCTCTGATTCTTAATTGAACTTCAGAAGGCGGAACACAAAGGTCAAATGGTTGATTGCAAGGTTCAACAGGGACTTCAAAAGGTGTACCAACTTTGTAATCCACAAGTTTACAATATGAGTCAACTTTAGGAGAAATTAAAACATGCACCTCCGTTATATCAATAGTTCACATGATGGGATTAAATCAAGGTCAATAGTGCATGAAGAGGAGAAATCTTCATTACTGAAGGGAGAATATGCATTTGTAGGCTTAAAATCATCTGAATAAACAAATCATAGGATGATCCTCTTTACATGCAAAGGAAAAGACATGAATGAGATCATAAAGAGGAACAAAATTTCATGGTGAAAGCTAATGAGTTGATACCTCATTTTTCTCTTCCATGCTTTCATTTTTTTTTCAATAGGATTATTCCTCCAGTGAAGCCTTAAATTGTAGAGTCTCTAGGTGAATGATATGCAATCTGATATATGTTCAGTTCTTATTCACCATCAAGAAGAGAATCTCATCAATGTCATTCTCCCAGGGAAGATTACTTCATTCTTTATGTTTCCCGACAATGGAACCAAAAGATGTTAGCACTAGAAGTTGACTCTTGACTGCTAAAGAGTCAATCCTAGAACACCTTGTTTCAAAATTTTTAAAGAAAATAGTTTTAGAGAGAAGGGAGGATAAAAATATTAATCTCAATATAGCTAGATGAATGATCTATTAAAACGTCTACCCTTTGTGCAACAGATCAGGTAAATAAACCCTAAGTTGGAGTAAAAAGAGTATAAGGTATGATTAAGGAGGATTTATGAAACAAAATTGACAATCATCAAAGAACATATGTTCTTTAATATACTTGACGAGTATAAAAATAAACCTACACTTAGAAATCCTTTTTGAATAAGATTTAAAAGATTGAAACAAACATTTGGCAAAGATTGCACTATGCAAAATAGAGAAACCTTTTCAAAACATGCATACATTCATATGAGAATATAACAATAATTATATGTTCAAGATGAGTAAATATAAGTGATAAACAAATATGATATATACACACCAAATATTGACTTCATTAACAATTGAAATATTTACATAGGTAGGGTGGACCACAAGAGTCATATAATTAAACCATTTTTTCCAATACAAGGATCTTCGACTCTCCCTCAGTCCCTTGGATTGAATCCTCCCCTTTACTTGTGTTTTTCACAATAGTATATATAGAAATTACATAGTACATTTTGGGTCCAAAAGTTAAGGGGGTTGAAATAGACCCTTAGCTAAATATAGAAACAAATTACAACAATTTTGGGATAAGCAATCTGGAAAATCAGGTTGGTTCCTACTTTCTAGGAGTTGTTTTTTACCCACTATAATTATGAAAAGATATGGTTTGATCACATGATATGAAGGAAAAATGAAAATCGTATTTTGATCTGATCTCATCAATTGGGATAGCTATCTTCATTAATTTCAAAAAACATCTCGAATTCTACAACAACAAAATATTGGCAAAATCTAGAAACATAGGTCTCAAAGATCATTGCATATTTTCCAAATAGTAATAGTTGTTGGAAACCTGAGAGAGATTTTTTTATATGAGATTATTGTTGAAAAAAAAATATTTAATTTTCCCAAAATACCTCTCCCTATTTATGTAATATGTTCCCAAAGATAATGACTAAAAATAGGAAATTCCATAATTTCAAAATCTGAAAAATGAGTTGAAAGGATCTCTTTGTATCTCTCAAACCATGACACATGTATAATAACTGAAAGAGAGTTTTGTATAAGAAACCTATTTTTGAGAAAATCCTCTTTCAGTTTTCAATAATTCCTCTCCATAGCCTCATAATATGTGCCCAAAGAAGATGGCTAAAAAATGAAATTTCCTGTATTTTCAAATCTGAAAAATGAGTTGTAAAGATCTGCTTGTATCTCCCAAGACATTACATCTATGTAAAAAATGAGGGAGGTATTTTGATATATGTTTTTTATTCATAAATACCTCTTTCATTTTTTCAAAATGCCTCTCCATATGGTCAGAGTCTCAGTTTGAAATTGACTGCAAAAACAATCATTTCCAGAAAATCCCCTATTTTCTATGTGGAGAGCTGCAGGAACTTCCTGTAGTGACATACGAAAAACCAGTTTTGAACATTTTTAATGTATTTCCTTTCAAAAGTTACAACTAATCATAAAAAAATGAGGAATGATAACTTAAATACAAGAAAACAAAAAGGTTCTTCCATTATCAATCATCTTTCAGTCAAAAATTAGGATTTTCATTGAAGATGAAATTCTCAAAATTCAAATGCTTCTTGAAAAACTAATGTAGTTGCTTCTACCAGAAAATCCAAAGTGTTCCTTCTTGTCTTCTTGGTTTCAGAAAAAAAAATTATTCTCTTGATCTTATCCCCTTCAAATCTGATCGTAGGGTTTGGCCTTTCTTATTCTTTTTACTCTATTTATTGCAGAAGCTCTGTCTTTTCCTCACCTGTCTGACACCAAAATACAAAACCCTGAGAAATACTAAAGAAGCACGTTTGTCAAGCATCTGATCATAGATTTTGGATGAACTCTTGGAAATATTGTTGTCAATTACTTGTCATTTGAAGTTATTTGATGGCATTGGAAATGGATGTTTCAAAGAAGTGATAGGATTAGCACAATAAAATAGGAAAGCATATGGAGAAAAATAGAACAGTTACGGTGCTACTTTAGTGAATTTTTTTACCGAGGTATGGAACTTCCTATAGGGCCTTTGGAAGCCACAATTTGACACTAAAAATATTAATACTAATGTAATGTCCCCAATTTGGGACATCATCACAGGGCAAAGACTTATGATGACCAGATTAGCCAGATGGATGTTATAGAAAATACAAGGGTATTTGAGAGGCATTGTGGGGTCCAGTTGGCATTTATCATCATGAGCCATTCTGCACAGGTTGGCTTTGATTTCGTTCCATTCCAACTATTTCCATGATTTTGACTATTTCGAGCTATAAGTTAATTAAAATCACTGAAGAGGGCATTTTGGGCACATTACTTGGAGGAACCTCTCAGTGTAATAGCTCATTGGAATCGAGAGGAGAAGCACTATAGGATGGGATGGCTAGAAGTGACTTTCAGTGGCCAGGGAAGCCACAAGGAGAGATAAGGAGGGGCTTTTCAAGGTAAAAGGTTAATTAATTAATTAAAGTGATTTAATTAATTAATTAAATATTAATAAAATGAAAGTCACTTTGGAGGGACAAGGTGGGCAAAAATTATAAAAGGAAGGCAGGGCCTCTTCTCATTCATTCATGTATGATCTTATTTTGATTTATGGCTTCTAGCTAGTGAGCCCAATATTGGGGAGGTTTTGAGGGTTTTGACATAACAAACCCTAGAGGCGGTCAGGTGGTGAAAGATTCCACCTATCTGTCCCAAGCTTGGTCTGGGAGATGCAATACTCTCCCATCACCATTCTAGTTCTAGATATACTTAGCTGCAGGAGGATTCTACATGGAGTTTCATGTCTGTGAGATAGAGAGAGAGGCACTAGTTGAGGGATTCCAACAAAAGGAGTGCACCATCTTTGGAGAGAGAATCATTGTAGGATATTGGCAGGGCCGTTGATGATTCTATCACTTGGGTTTTCATTGCAGGGCCTTGGACATCGAGATCTAGTGCTTTCTAAGGCAGTTTGCTAAGCCAGTTACTTTCTTGAGAAGTGGGGAGGGGTGAAGAGAAGGAGGGCGTTTTGGTCGAGATCTAGTCCGTTTGGAGGGTTACACTTCAGATCTGACCACGAGACTTGCCTAGTGACTGCGGTGTCCGTGTATATTACGGGAAGTTTCAAATCATTTGAGCCTCCTTGGAAGGGGCAGATTATCTAGGGTTTAGGTCATCGGTGGGGTGCACCATTAGGTGGGGGATTTCAGATCTACAAAGATTGAGAGGGATCTTTGGAGATTCAGGCACCTGGGATGTTCTTACCATCACCCGATCTATCAGGTTGCATATTTATTAGGGTGATTGGACACTTTTGGCGAGGATTGTGTGAGGGTTTCAACCTATTGGAGTGGCATTCTTCATTTGGAGAGTTTGGCATTCAGATCTTCTTGTATTGATATTCATTTCTCATTCAGCCTTTGGAGGCATCTTTTGTATTAGTGGGAGCATTTTGTAGCGGCTCTTATCAATTGTCTATCTTCTTTATCCCCGGCGACATTCAGATGTTATCTTTAGTACCATGAGTTTTATATTTTATGAATAAAGAAGAATTGAGATGTTTTGGCTTGTCTATCTTGTGCATATGGTTGAGGTATGTTCAGATTATCTAACATATTTATTTTGATGCATACACACATATAAGCTTACATCTAAAAGGTAGATCAACAAAGTGTTGTGAAATACCTCACTCAGATTTTTTTTAAAAAAAGACACCAAAATAGTGATGATCCTTGCATAATGGCTTGGGATCATTCACGGTGGTATCGAGCTTAAATCACACTGAAGCAGGGGTCTTTCCTTAGGGATAAGTTTTGGAAGGAGCTGGTGTGTAAGTTGAGGTGTGAGAGGGAATATGAAACCCTCGATAATTTCAAAGGGATCATAACATTCCAATGGTTCTATCCTATAAAAATCCTAGTTGGAACAAGAAGAAGATTGGGCGTTGGCTCAAGAAGAATCGGAGAATGACCCTTTGGGTAGCCATTAGAAACCACACACACCCATTAGAAGACACAACTTTGCTCAAGGTTGCAAGGTGCCTTGGGAACAGGATCATAGGTGTAGGGTAAGGGTAGAAAGAACACTATTGAGGTGCACCATGATGATGATAGGGTGTGTGGATGGAGTGATAGATGTTGATTCAGTGGTTGGATGATGAAATGACTACGTGCGAGGGGCTGGTGGTGACTCTACACTCGAGGGTGATGATGATGACTCTGCAGGGGGCTAGTGATTCTTACGCAGCAGGGAGGATGATGACCCTTGTGTAGTGGATAGGCAGGCTGGATGGACATGGCTTGATGGCACTAGTGTCTCAATAGACATATCGCATACCATTGATGACCCTTGCAGCACTGGCTAGAGTGGTGACACTAGTGAGGAGTTACCTGTGTTATCACTTAGAGATGATGAGAGCTACCTATGAGGGATGTGACACATCTGACACCTATTCAGACACCATTGATAGCCACGTCACATGAGGAAGTCAGTGGCATGTCGAGGGTATGATGGATGAGCCTAGTGTGGGGATGCACACCATGGACGGGTAGACCCTGCATCCCAGGAAATTCACAGTACATACATGCAATTATTCCCCACACATAGGTCAATGAGAGGGATAACAAGTCATAGCCTATTGGAGACTCGGTGGTTGAGATTTGGAGAGGTTGATAGGTGGATGGAGAACTTACTTCAGGATCAGATTGCATGGATGAGGATGCACTCTTTGGCGGTCAGGATGATGATATGCGTGTTTGGATACATCTATATGGGATCGGTATGAGATAGTAGTAGGTTGAGTGCAGGGCTCACATCTACTCATACAAGGATCTGGGATATTAATCCAGGAGATAGCATCTAGTGATTGGATGCAGTAGCATATAAAGGTACCCTAGTAGCGCAGTAGATACTTGAAATGATTCATCACTTTATCTTTTGAAAAGAGTTTTGTTAGTGATAGCACTAGCAATGAGAGGCATGAGATGGTACCTCAGCCTTAGTATGATGAAGTCTATCACTTAGAAATACAGTTGGGAGTTAGTGAGGCTATGATCGGAGGGCAACCCGGTAGGCAGTATTGCTGGCTATGCATCGTGTGAGATTATAGTTAAGGTATCGGTGACACGGAGTAGCTCGGAATGGAGGAGTTTCCATGGATAATTTTCACACTCTCCAAGAGAGAGCATCTATGATGAGGACCGACTACAACAGTTGTTGACAGACATACAGTTATCTCTTGAGGAGTTGGTGAGATGTATCAGTCATCCACATTGATAGAGGATGTTGATGATATAGTAGAGGAGCACTAGTCGATGGGGACACTTCCATTTGTGTCTTTGGAGTGGTTGATCTCCATATAGATGATCAGTTATACGCCCGGGATGCAATGATACAACATGAGTTCTTGGGAGATGATCATGAGTATGCTGGAGCATAAAGTGATGAGTGATAGCTCATAGAGGCATCCCGAGATGTATGGTAAAACCAGAGAGGGTATAGTGCTTTGTAGGGAGGAGACACACTTATTGGAGTATGTAGATGTCACTCCTCTGCATCAACACATAGTTGTAGGAGATCACCTTCACAATTTCAGCAGTTCGTAGTAGATGAGAGATGGAGGTTGGTTGATCAGCAGTCGAAGGGGTTACTTATAGTTGTACTAGATGGTTGGGACTAAGTGATGACCACAGGAGAGAATATATCATGGATAATGATGGAAGAGCTTCTGGTCAAATACTTGGGATTGACCAAAGCATGTCAATTCCTCAATCCCTCTACGATTCGATTTGTAGATGTTTCTATTATCCCATCTTGACACTTTTATCATAGACAACGACATGAGGAGGGATAGGCAGTGGTTGAGGGCATAGGTGAGTAGGTTGAGACTTCATGATAGGAGTACTTTCACAGCATACAACAGGTCAGAATTGAACCGTATTAGACAGACAGTTGGGACTGAGTGCGTGATGGTGAGCATCATGAACCCGGTGGCGACAAAATGAAGCACAGAGGAGCTTCGGCGGTGATTAACTTCACGGGAGCAGTTAGGGAAGATTGGAAGTGATAAACTTCCAAGCATATGGGACCCAATATTCCATTTTGTTAGCACGACGCTCATGTTGACCCAGGTTGCACAAGAGAGCCACACACTCAACCTTAGTTTTGGTTGGGAGTGGGTGCAGGTACTTGTCCTATGGGAGGACCCTTCCTTTCATTGATCATCATGATAGAGGATGGAGATGTTTGGATAAATTGCACTTCTTCTCTGAGAGATTCCTTCTGAGATATAGTTTAAGACGGGTCTAGTAGTCACATGTGTTTCATCTTAGAACACCCAGAGGAGGATTCATGATGTATCACGGGGGTTAGCAGTCATGATCGAGGAAGTAGTCTGATGTCAACATGAAGGATCTTATTGAGGAGGTTAGCATGGGACCAGAGTTGCGAGTTAGAGAAGTTCATTGACCGGCCGAGGGGAAGTGGACCATTCGCGGAAAGTTATTCTAAGTTTCCATTGATCTTGATGTTGAGAGGAGCACATCACTTGTGGGTGCCTCACAGAGATCTTGCATCACCTTGGTCAAACATCAACATGTGCAGTTGATGGAGGTGGGTGTGGATCTTGGTAGAGATTTGGAGGATGGACTCATTTTGAGATGAGGCCATGTGTCATATGAAAAGGTTCCGCGAGTTGATATCTTTTCGGGGACTATGCTTGGCAGTATTGCAGTTCACTTCCTGTTATGGGATCTAGGGGGTGGAGTGCACTGTTGTTCATCTTTCGAGGGGTTCTTCTGTGTATCCAATAGGTGGACATGGGATATTGGCATTTTAGTTGAGTGGATTTATCTATTGCTTGAGGACAAGCAATTTTCTAGGGAGAGTTGCAAATGTCCCCACTTTGGGACATCATCCACCGAGGGGTAGAGACTTATGATGACCGGAGTAGCCGGATGGATGTTATAGCAAATAAAGGGGTATTTGAGAGGCATTACGGGGTCGGTTAGCATTTATCATCATATTCCATCATCATGAGCCATTCCACATAAGTTAGCTCTGATTTCGTTCCATTCCGACTATTTCCATGATTTTGACTATTTTGAGCTATAGAAGTTAATTAAAATCAGAGAGGGCATTTTGGGCACATTACTTGGAGGGAACCTCAGTGTAATAGCTCATTAGGTGTGAGGGGTAGCACTATAGGATGGGATGGCTAGAGTGACTTCGGTCGGGGAAGCCACAAGGAGATAAGGAGCTTTTCAAGGTAAAAAGGTTAATTAGTGAGTAAATATTAATAAAATGAAAGTCACTTTGGAGGACAAGGTGAGCCAAAAAGTATAAAGGAAAGGCAAAGGGCCTCTTCTCATTCATTGTATGATCTTATTTTTGATTTATGGCTTCGCTAGTGAGCCCAATATTGGGGTTTGAGGGTTTTGACATAACAAACCCTGAGAGGCGGTCGGTGGTGAAAGATTCCACCTATCCTATCCCAAGCTTGGTCTCGGAGATCAATACTCTCCCACATCATTCTAGTTCCAGGTCTACTCAATTGCAGGAGGATTCTACATCAGTTTCATGTGCATATAGAGAGAGAGCACTTGGGTTTTCATTCTGGAGCCTTGGACATTAGATCTGAATTAGCACTACGGTTTTATGGCTCATATTATATCTTGAGCTGTGGGCCGAATTGAAGAGAAGGAGGGCATTTTGAGATCGAGATCTAGTGAATCCGTTTGGAGAGGTTACATTTCAGATCTGACCACATGAGAATTTACCTAGTGACTTGCGGTGTCCCGATCTATATCTCTAGAGAGTTTGGAGAATTTGGAGGCCTCCTTATTGAGGAGTCCCGAATTATCTAGAGTTTGGAGTCATCGGTGGGTGCACCATTGATTGGGGATTCAGATCTGCAAAGATTGAGAGGGATCTTAGAGATTAGGTCTGGGTTGTTCTCACCATCACCGTCTATCAGTTGGCATATTATTTAGGGTGATTGGATACTTTTAAAAAGCGTGAGACCCGTATTGAGGGTTTCAACCTTCTATTGGAGGCGTGGCATTGCCGGTGGAGAGTTTGGCATTCATATATTCTTGTATTGATCTTCATTCTCATTCAGCCTTTGGAGCATCTTTTGTATTAGTGGGAGCGATACAGCAGCTCTTATTTAGTGTCTATCTTCTTGGCCATGTGAGCATTCGGTCGACATCTTCATTGTAGCGGTTTCTCTATTTTATGAATAAAGAAGAGGTGAGATGTTTTGGCTTGTCCATCTTATTGCATATGGTTGAGGTATGTTCCTATCTTATTGCATATGGTTGAGGTATGTTCCATGGTTATCTCTTTCTGTTATTTGATGCATACACACATATAAACACATCTAAAAGGTATATCAGCAAAGTGTTTGACGAAATACCTCACTCAGAAAAAGTTTTAAAAAGACACCAAAACAGTGATGATCCTTGTATAATGGCTTGGGATCATTACAACTAAAATTTGCTCCACAGGGTATGGCATGCTCCCTGCAAGCTTCCAAGAAATTGTAGACTTCTACCTTACTCATTAGGCTATGGATTCATTCTCCACCTTCCAAACCTCTGCAATTTATTCAAATTATGAAAACACACTACTGAAGAAAAAAAATATACTGCTACATATTATAGTCTACCCATACTATACAAACTGAAAAAAAAAAAATCCTCGGAAAGAGAGGTTATTCATCCTACATTACTTGACTCTAGAAAGTAACCTGTTAGTGTCATGGAACTCATAAAACCTTACCACAAATTTTGTATTTAGTCTCTCCTTTGGGTCTCTAAGTTTGTAGCATTTTTGTACTTGTAGTGGAAGAAATACACCAAAAAATTCTCCCTTCTCATTATTGAATGTGCATTTCATCTCATTGGGGTGGTCAACCATCCATCCTAGGGTTTCAATGAAGGGAAAAATTGGGGTCCGACAGGCCATCATATGTAGATATGATCGCCTAATGTTTGGGAAAACCTAGTCATCCAATATCTTCACATCTAGGTCACTGTGAGGTGTAAAATACATATAATCTTCTTGATTGATTTTGTTAAAATGATCACCCCAATGTGGGAGAATTACTTTAGATCTAATGTTCTCCTTTGTGTCCCCAAACGCTATAGGCTGGGTGAACTGTTTCTTAGTAGAACTTCAGATCACCAACTTTATTTTTTAAATGAAATCAAGTTCTCTTGATGAAACTGGTGTCATCCTTTTATCGATCTCTAATTATTTCATCTTTGGAAATATGTGTGAGCGTCTAGTCATTGGCTTTCTTAGAGGAAACTCCCTGCACAAAAATGGAATAATAAGCTACAAGCCAACAAATCTCAAATGTAAACAATAAATACCATGTTTACCTATTTATCGTAGGAAATGACCTGAGATTACTGGTAATTGAAGTGGCACAATGACTTGTTACCTCTTCGATTCTCTCTCTTGCTCCTTCATCTACTCGGGAGATCATTGATTTGCGAATTGAACACCATTCTTGGGAATAAATATCATAAATTTAAAACATACCTACATTGTCGCATCGAGTCTTAAATTTAGGAGTACATATATGATCTATACAATCTATAACATAATCCACACCATGCTTAGGATTAAATGTAACATAGGTTGGTGGCGCAAGAGAGTGTTATTTTAAAGCCCATCGACGAATTCAAATTTCAAAAGTTGGTTAGCGCGTAACTTCATGGTATCGATTTCATGAAGTTATTATTTGTCTAACAAATAGAAAATTTAATCCTTTATGTAGCTATCGATGTCTCATGAAATCACCCGAGCACTTTTGCACCCCCATGGAACCAATATGATCGGTATCAAGGATAATAAGGATTGGTAAATGGAAAACGAATATTGGTCAGGATTGTCGGTGGACATGGTTTGATATAAATCCTATAGTTCGGTGCTTTAGCCATCTTCTAGTAGTCAATTAATTCATCGGCATCGAGAATTTTTCTTAGACATTGCTTCGTTGGTGCCTCTCAGCAAAAGTTTCGATGCTGACATAAACTGTTATACAGTGATAATGTAGAGGTGTTAGCGTGGAAGTACCGATTTGACACAAGGAACATCAAAAGGTGACATGGGTAATAACCAAGAAATATAGACTTGTCTATGCGGAAACAAGTACGTGACAGTTGATTTGACCTACTGGGTGTGAGAAGCGTTCCTTTTCAACATCAATGGTTTTTTATTTTTGGCAAATGTTTCTGCACCCGTTTTCCCATTCACTAATGCCAATGGTATATACGATCGATGGTTGTTTTTACCTATGTTATCTGTTTAATTTTTGGACTTTGTTCATGCAAATGGTACATCGACAACCTTTAGAAAACCTTTTCGCAAGCCAACATTGTTGATTGGCATGCCCTTTCTCCCATTTTTCTGATGTCGAGGGTACATCGGCGATCGAATATTAGTGATTATTGTTTTTATGTGGGGAATATTTCCTTTTGGGTTTTTTTGATCCTGACTATACATCGACAATTGTTTTTATGGACATAATTTCTCACATCTCATCACTGGGTGTTTCTTATCGATATGTTGATAAAATTGATCATAAATTTAAGCACCAGAACATGATGGAGCTCAGGTTTGTAAATCTGCAACAACCAATGTATGGTAAAGACGACCTTAAATACCAACCTCTAGAAAACCATTCCAAGACACAAGAAAAGAAGGGTAACAAAAATATGAAGGACACTAGAAAGTGGTGCAATTTCCACAAAATCACTTGGCACAACACTGATGAATGTTGCTCAAAAAAATAATTGGTGGCCAAGATCAAAGAAAAGGAGATGAACCATAATTTAGAATCTTATTCAAAAAATAATGGGAGAAGATAGAGAATCGACGCAGACCCCACTTCTACTGTCGCGACTGTAACAATGCAACCAGAAGAGCCAACAGATCCTAAAAAGGGGGAACACCTTTTTCATTCATAGATGTGGGTGAAGGGGACATCGCTGCATTTTTTTGTAGATAGAGGAAGCCAAAAGAACCTCATCTTATCAAAGTTGATCAAATAGTTGGGATTGTTGACAACATCACACCCACAACCATACAACATTGGGTGTCTTTTCCATGGACGTGATCTCTGTGTCATCTAGTAGTGTTGATTGTCATACAATATCCAACCCTTCAAGGATGATGTATTATGTGATGTTTCCCTGCTAGATGTCTGTGATATTATTTTTAGCTAGCCATAAATGTGGAAGTTCCACGATATTTATGAGTGTCAAACCCGTAGTTTCATTTTTACTCTAGGGGGTCATCTCTCCAGTGTTGATGATTACAACTTTGTGAGACATCCTCCAGGACATGTACATCCTCCAGGACATGTTCTCCTCAGATACCAAGCTAATTCAACCTATGAGAGATCCCATGTGTTGGGTGTCCCATGACATGGGTGTGTCGTTCCTCTCTCGACTGATATGAGATGATGTGTACCCCTGTGTGGGGTGAGGATTCCCATGAGATGGGTGTGTCTTTCCTCTCTCGATTAAGATGAAATTATTTGTACCCCTATGTGGGGTGAAGGTGCCCATGTGAAGGGTGTGCATCAGAATATGGATTGTGTTGTTATGACGTCTGGTCTCCTGCCTTGTGGACTCAGTTGATTCAAGCTTGAGATGGTACTCTAGATGATTCTCATGTGGACTCAGAGAGATAGATATATGTTGATTAGGATGTCCTTGTGGCTGAGCACAAGTGGATGTGTCCCTAGTGGTTGAGCACTAGTGTATATGCGAGATCTCTTGCTATATTTCTTGAGAGCAATACTTACCTATAATCATAATTGTGATGCAAAGGGTATAGGTCGTCTCCACCATATGTGAAAGATAATTAATGTTTAGTGTAATAATCAATTATTTGATGAGTTATTGACATTGTCCATGTTGTTCCAATAGACACCACTTTTGGTCTGTCTAGTCTAGTATAAATAAAGGTGATTTTCCCATTAAGGAAACACACAAGTTACTTGCCATTTGGAAATTTCAGCAAGTACATCTTCTAGAGATGAAGTGTGTGCCTCCCTTAGGCACAAGTTTCAAGGTAGTAGAGAACCCTCTTGTGTGCATTAGGGTTTCATGGTTGGAGGATGTTCTCTTGAGAATATAGGAAATGATTGATGGGTTTTTATCCCTTTTTTAGAAGGGTTTTCCCAGGATATTTCTTGTGTTCTTGTTCATGGTATTTCTTCTTGTGATATTAGTTATTGCAGTAATTGGGAATGGTGTACTTGCATTTGTTTATGGTTCAAGTACATGAATAAAATGAAATAAAACTCATTCTTAAGCCAAGCATAGTGAAAATTCAACATGGTATCAAAGCATATGTCTTGAAGAACCCATTTCAAAAACATTAAAGTAGGCATCCTCTCTCTTCTACTGAACCGTACAACCTCCTAGGGTTTCCAGAAATCTGTACGACCCTCTCCTTCTTGGGTGTTCGAGCAATTAAAACTGAAAAATTGGGGAAAGAATTTTCATATGGGTGTATGGCCTCCCTCAGCACACCTCCAACAACTCTCAGATTGCAATTCCAAGAATTTTGGATTTTTGGCCCTAGGGTTTCATAATTTTCTGCAGAAAATTCAGATCTAGGGTTTTTGCATCTCATTGAAGGAGATTTTAATCTCACCACTATTCTTTTGATTTTCAAGGATTATTTTTGGCAGTCATAATCCCAACAAAGCCTAATTTTTCTATCTTATCCTAGTCATTAGGTTTTCTAGCCCAACTAGCAAGTGTTTGTGAAGAATCTGAAAATATGATGAACATAACCTTAGTGGAATATATGATTGATGGATAAAGTTAATTCAATTCCAGGAATTCAAGACTTTAGGTCACTCTTGAAGAGGAATACTTATTCTGGGTGATACAAAAAGGTTTACTAGAGACAACTACTGATGAAGAGAAGGAAGAAAGGAAGGAAGATGACATCAAGGCAAGGAAGATAATCATCTACTCAGTAAGAGATCATCTCCTACCTCATATTACCAACATGAATACAACTTATGAAATGTATGAAGCATTGAAGAATATGTTTTAGAGTAACAACACCCTCAAAGCTCTTACATTGAAGGGCCAGCTTCAAATTATCAAGATGACAAAAGGTGACACCATGGCTACGTTCTCCATGAAGATGTCAAAGATTAGAGATAATCTATGCGCCATTGGAGAAATCATATCAGATAGAAAACTTGTTTTTACCATTCTCAATAATCTTCCAAAACATTGGTAACCATTTATTCAAAGTATTAGTGGTAGAGAACAACTACCTACTTTTGATCATCTATGGACAGACTGTACCCAGGAAGAAATCAAACTTATAGATAGAGGAGTGGAATACTCCCCTCATGATGAAAATCATGTTATTGGACCTCATACAAAGAAAGGAGGAATAAATAAAAGAAACTTTAGGCAAACATTCAAAGATGAGAAGAATTCATGTTATCAGAAAAAACACATGTCAAAGTTCCAATGCTTTAGATGTGACAAGTATGGACACATTGCGAAACATGGTCCTACCTAGACGAAAGAAATACTATATTCTTCCACTTCCAACATGGATCCAAACCCACCTCATAAAGTTGAAGACATGAGAGATGATGATTACTTCCTATAAAAACAAATACAAGATTGAGCATAATAATAGACTAGGGCAAGTTTTGTACTGCTTTTCTTATTTGATTAACCTGTAGTTTCTTTCTGATAATGAAGGGTATTATCCCTAATGTGGGATCCCTCTTGTCTTGGACCGTTATCCCTTCTACGAGAGTCCAAATTTTTTTGATTGATTATTTTCCCTAGTATAGGAGACCAACAAAAGTAATGTAGAATTAGTAGAGGACTTGACAAGACATGATATGCCTCTAGATTAGCAAACAAGAAAAGGAAGATGTCTATCCTTCAGACTTCAGAGGGAGTCACTTGAATTAGAGAGAGTCAAAATATTTGAGAAGAAGGAAGAGACAATACCTTCTCCCCTTCAATAGTTCAAAGGGTGACAACCATTGATCTAATTTTTCCAGTTGATCCAAGTTGCTCCATTCAATGTTCCTAGATACATTACAGTAGGCCATAAAATGCCTTCCTAGGATCAAAAAACTCTATAGGAGGCAGAGGGACATGAAAATGCTCAAGGCACATTCTGAGAAAGAAGGAAACCAAATATATATTTTGAGCTATTTTTCAACCATGAACCACATCATTGATATTGAGCCTTCTTTTCATGAGAAGAAGAAGGGCAACAGGTATGGCAACATTCCATGGAAGAAGAGTATCATTCCATCATGAAGAATGGTGTGTGGGATATTGTTCCAAGAGTAGAAGGGAATTTTGTAGTGACTTCAAAGTGGATATAGAAGATCAAGCATGTAACTAATGGAAGTGTCGAGAAATACAAAGAAAGAGTTGTAGCCAGATGATTCTCAGAGTGGGTATATTGAAGAAGTTTGGTATGACAGACTGCAAATCCATGCCTACACTGATGGTGATGGATTTGAAGAAATTGAACAATGCTTCTACTGATTTAGGTGATAATGATCCACATTTATACCGACAATTGATTGGATCATTGATGTATCTGGTTAACACAAGACCTGATATATGCTATGCAGTGGATGTACTTAGTCAATTCATGAGTCAGCCAAGACATACTCACTGGATAGAGATGAAGCATGTATTGATATATATACGAGGTAGAGTTGGATAAGGCCTGAGATATGCCTCGAGTGTAGACATGAGTTTGTAGGGATATGCTAATGCAGATTGGGCAAGAAGCGCATTGGACAGGAAGACCACATCCAATTGTTGTTTTACATTAGGGTATGCCATGGTTTCTTGGTGAAACAAGAAACAAAGCTCTGTGGCCTTGAGTAACTCATAAGTAGAATATATAGAGTTGAGTGTGGCCGTCTTTGAAGCAATGTGGCTTTGCAATCTCTTGACAGATTTATTTAATCATGGGATGGATTCTACCATTATTCATTGTGATAACCAAAGTTGTGTGAAGCTCTCTGAGAATATTTTGTTTCATGATAAATCAAAACACATTGAGATAAAATATCATTATATCATATACATGGTGTAGAGGAAATAAGTACACATGTATTACCTTCCTAGACATGAGAAGATTGCATATATCTTCACCAAATTGATTGCCAGGATGAAGTTTGAGTACTTGTGTGAGATACCTGGCATCATGGAGAATGCCTCTATAGCTGAGAGGGAGTCTTGATGATTAGAGCTTCTTCAGAAATCCTCCAGGACATGTACATCCTCTAGGACACATTCTCCTCTAAGAATGAGTTAATTCGACCTATGAGAGAGACCATGTGTTGGGTCTGCCCATGAGATGGGTGTGTCGTTCCTCTCTGGACTGAGATGAGTTGATGTGTGTCCATGTGTGGGGTGAGGATGCCAATGATATGGGTGTGTCATTCCACTCTGGATTGAGATGAAACAATGTGTATCCTTGTGTGGGGTTAAGGTTCCCATGTGATGGGTGTGTGTCAGACTCTGGACTGAGTTGTTATGACATCTGGTATCCTGCATTGCAAACTCAGTTGAGTCAGGATTGAGAGGGTACTCCAAATGATTCTCCTGTGGACTCAGTGAGATAGAGATCTATTGAGTAGGACTTCCTTGTGGTTGAGCATAGGTGGATGTGTCCCTAGTGGTTGATAACTAGTGGATGTGTGAGATCCCTTGCTATATTGTTTGAGAGTAAGATTTACATGTAACCCTAATTGTGATGTAAAGGGTATAGGTCGGCTTCACCATATGTGAAAGATAATTAATGTTTATTGTAATAGTTAATTATTTTATGAGTTATCAAGGTAAACATTGGTGTGCCAATAGACACCACTTTTGGTATGTCTAGTCTAGTATAAATAAAGGTGATTACCCCATTGAGGAAATACACAAGTTACTTGTCATTTGGAAATTTCAGGAATTACATCGTCTAGGGATGAAGTGTGCACCTCTCTTTGGGTGCAATTTTCAAGGTATTATAACACCCTCTTCTATGCATTAGGGTTTCATGGTTGGAGGATATTCTCTTGAGAATATAGAAAAGAATTTTTGGGTTTTCCTCCCTTGTTGAGAAGGGTTTTCCCAAGATATTTCTTGTGTTCTTGTGCATGGTATTTCTTCTTGTGATATTGGTTATTTAAATAATTGTGAATGGTGTAGTTGCATTTGTTTATGGTTCAAGTACATGAATAAAATGAAATAAAACTCATGCTTGGGCCAAGCATAGTGAAAATTCAACATACAATGTACCATAGGTATTTTCAATTACTGTCCCACTTTAAGAGTGTCGCAAGGCAGTATCTCATACTACAAAATTTAACTTCTTCACAATCTATTCAAAAGGTGAATAGAAGGACACTGCAACCAATACATCCTCAGTCCAAGAACCTTTTATCCAGTAGAATCAGGTCGACAATATTGAATCAAATAAAAAAGATTCATTTTGCACACAGTCATCTAATAAGGTTCTCGACAAGCTCCCACAAAATAAGCAACACAACTTCTCCAACAAGGAAAGCAACTGAACAAGGTTCATATTTAGCAAACGATTTCCCCACTCCTTTGGGAACTCAACAAAATGGATACCAATTCTTCCTAAGGAGGGAGTATTTATCCAGGTGGATATCATTGGCCACCCACCTAATCCAACTGGCTCAAAACAGTTTATTGGCAACTTACTATTTTTAGAAGTTTTTCGATTCCTAAACTTTCAAGGCCATTTTTAGGGATTTTAACAATTATTTTTCACAATCATGCACCCAAAATATATCCAAAGGCTCTAATTGAGAATTCAAAATGAAGAACCTCATCAATACCTATCCAACGAGCTATCATGCACCACAAATGAAGATCGTATGCCAAAATTACCCCCTAGGAAGTTGATACACAAAACTACCCAAAAATGAGGTCCACAAAATTGTTGGCTTTTCATCATTCGTGATCAGGGTTTTGGATTTTATTTATGTTAAAAAAAATCCTCTAGATCCTCATTATAAAAATAATCTTCTTGTGCATGAGCATAGCCATCACATCTCTTCTCAGATATAAGCTGCCACCATTCTAGCGAGTCTTTCACTCTGTAATTTTATAGTTTTGTACCTTTCACTCATTAATAGAAGTTGTGTGTTACTATGTATATGTGAATATTGGTGTGTACATATGACATATCTATTTTATTTTCTTGGATCTATTGCAATATTTCATTATATTTATTTATTATATCTCCTCTCTCATTTTGTGAAAAAAATAATATTTACCAGTGGTATCGGAGCAGGATTCTCTTGATTTTTTTTCAGTGCATGTTCCTGATGAGTTCCAGGTATAGAAAGTTGTGTCTTGAGCTTGTATCTCTTGAGGAAAATTGATTTTTCATGCCCAATAAATCCTCCATGTTGGAAGAAAATAAAAGTGACAGAGAAAAAAATTATATTAATTTATTTCTTGAGCAAGTTCTCGCACGACAGAAGGACAAAATGATGGAGAATTTTTCCTAGATCCTTCAATGCCTTCTAGTAACAACATGCACGTCATCATCAAGCAACCACTATGAGTAACCTCGTCTTTCAAGTTACGAGTTAATTTTTATATTCCCATATTTGAAGGACAAATAGATGCAGATGCCCTACAAAAATGGTTAAATCTTCTAGAAGGTTATTTCTCTGTTCAAATTTCTCCCACATGGAAAATATCACCTTCCCACTCCTTAAGGATCTCCTCCATGTCAAACATTGGTGGGAAAAATACTGGGAGAAAATTTCCATAGAGGAGTCTAGAATATATGGGATTGAGCCCACATGGGTTTTTTTTTTATGCGATCAACGAACGATATTACTCACTTGGAAACTATGATGACCAGTACATGAGATGGAACACACTATGGAAAGAAATGGGACAAGAAGTGTTAGATTTCATCAATACCTTCTATACCTTGATAAAAAAGCTGGGTATCGAAGATTCTAAGCGAAATTTGGTTCTGAAATAATGTGGGGCCCTACATAGATACATCCAAACTGAAATGGATTTTCTGGAAATCTCATCATTGGGAGTTTATTATCGATATGTTGTTAAAATCAAGTAGACGTTTAAGAACTAGAACAAGCGAGAGTTCAGTTTTGCAAATCTACAACAACCAAAGTATGGTAAAGACGTCCCTAACAACCATCCTTTTGAAAACCATTCTAATGCACAAGAAAATAAGGCTAACAGAAAGATGAAGAAGGAGACAAGAAAGTAGTGTGATTTCCATAAACACGCCTGGTACAACATTGATGAATGTTGCTCAAAACAAATTTTGGTGGTCGAGATCAACGAAAGGTAGTTGAACCATGATTTAGAAAATAATGGCAGAAGATAGATCATAGACACAAACCCTACTGCTATTGTCACGATCGAAAGAATTCAACCAGAAGAACCATGAATTCTTGAAGTGGAGGAGTGCCTTTGTCATTCACATATCTGGCTGAAGGGGACCTTGCTGCATTTAATTGTTAATATCAGAATCTAGAATAAGATCATATCAACAAAGATCATCAAACAGATGAGATTGTCAAAAACCCCACACCCACAACCATAAAATATCGGGTGGCTTTGCTAGGGATGAGATCGTTGTGTTATCTAGGACTGTTGATTGTCAAACGACATCCAACCCTCCAAGGATGAGGTATTATGTCATGTTTCCCAATTGGATGTCTTTGATGTTCTTTTTGGCTAGCCATATATGTGGAAGTTCCATGCTATTTATGAGTCTCGGCTCTGTAGTGCCATTTTTAATTTGGGGGGTCATCTTTGTAAGGTACTAGAGGTAGTTCCAACTACTTTCCCACATAAACAGTGTTGTAAGGTAATATCTCATACTACAAAATTCAACTTCTTCACAATCTATTCAAAACATGAACAAAGGACATTGCAACCACTATAACCTCAATCCAATCACATTCTATCCAGGAGAATAACTTTTAAAATATTGAATCAAAGCTCAAATATTCCTATTGAAAACAATAATCTCATCATGTTCTCAACAGCCTCCTACAAACCAAGTAGTGCAACTTCTCGAGCAAGGGAAGCAACTCACCAAGATTCAGATTAAACAAATGATTTCCCATATCCCTTGGGAACTCAATGCAATGGAGACTATTTCTTCCTAAGGAGGGAGGATTGATCCAGGTGGATATTGGTGGCCACCCACCTATTCCAACTGGCTCAAAACAAAATGTTGGCAACTTACTATTTTTCCCAATTTTTCAGTTCCTAAATTTTTGGGGCCATTTTGAGGGCCTAAAAGATGTTTTTTCACAATCGAGCACCTCAATTATATCCTAAGGATTATATTGAGATCCAAAAATGAATCTCCTCATTGATACCTTTCCAATGAGCTAGCGTTCACCCCAAAACGAGATCGTATGCCAAAGTTACGCCCTTGGGAAGTTTATACACCAAACTACCCAAAACTAGGGTCCACAAAATTGTTGGCTTTTCATCTTCCAAGGTGAGGGTTTTGGATTTTATTTATGTTAAAAAAATGCCTTTGGAGCCTCATTGCAACAATCATATTCTTGCAAGTGAGTGTAACCATCACATCTCTTCTCAGAGATAAGATGCCACCATTCTAGTGAGTCTTACACTCTGTAATTTTATAGTTCTATACATTTCAATCATTAATAGAAATTGTATATTATTGTATATCTATGCCTCTTGTTATATACATATAATATTTCTATGTTATATTATTGGATATCTTGAAATATCTCGGTAAATTTCTTTATTATATCTCTACTCTCATTTTGTGCCAACAATAATATGTATCAGTGGTATCAGAGAAGACTTCTCTTGATCGTTTTTTAGTGCATGTCCCCGATGAGGTACGACTATAGAAAGTTGGGTATTGATCTTGTATCTCTTAAGAAAAATCGATCTCACACTCCCAAGAAACCCTCCATATAGGAAGAAAAGAAAAGTGATGGAGCAAAAGATTTTATTAATCTGTTGCTCGAGTAAGCTCTCATGCGGCAAAGGCATGAAATGAAGGAGATTTTTTCCCACCTCCATGAATGCCTATGTAACATATCGCTCTGGGGAACTTACAAAACTTATTCTCTGAGGACACTGGCCCGCCAGTGATCTGGACCTTTCTGATATTAATACATTTATGCTTGATTATGATGCGTTCTGGTAGACGACATGATGTTTTACTAATTGATGTAGACAGGTGCTATTGACTCAGTTTTGTTGAGTGTGTAGGGTTTTGGGACCTTGAGGATGCAGAGGCATCGGTGGAACCCCCTTGGACTCCGGATTGAGTCAGGGAGTGTGCTATTTGGGTTGATTCATTTACGGTGATATTGCTTTGTTTTTGATGATATGATATTTATTTTATGATATGTTGTTGACGTTCTGGCACGATGGTTGATGATGCAGGCTGAGGATAGCTTGTTGACCAGACTCACATATGGAGTAAAGGGGCCACATATGATTTCCAGAGAGGTTGAGGGAGAAGTGTGGACAACAGCCCTGCCACAGACTACTTGCACTCCCGCCGTGGCTCGAACTGTAGGTTAACAATTACCTAGTTCGAGAGGATCCACGATGCCATGAGGGAAGACTACGACAATCGCTCACGATGATTCTAAGGGGCGCGCAATAAGGCGGGGGCCTTATTCCTTAGAGCCCTTAGTCTCCCACAGGTTCACCTGGCGGAGTGTTGACTCCAGGGGTTATAGAT